>CM020181.1:30994413-31089234 GCA_009805545.1 Oryza longistaminata
GTAGCGCGGCACGGTGGAGAGCCTGGAGTGGGTCAACGACTTCGACTTCACGCCGGTGCCCGCCGCGCCGGTGCTGGGCGCCGCCGCCGCCGCGAACCCGCACGCCATCGTGCACCGGGGCTTCCTGTCCGTGTACACGTCCAGCAACAAGGACTCCAAGTACAACAAGGCCAGCGCCAGAGACCAGGTGAATTCCACTTCACTTTTCCAGTGATTATTTGACCTAACCTATTAGCCTATTACTACTACCACAAGACGAAAGTCTCGAGACAATTAACACCTTTAATTTGCAAATTAATCATCCATGCATGTGTCTCTTTTGACGTTGGAAAGGTAGAGAATTCTATATGACCACGGTAACAATAAATTATAAATGTTCTTTTGTGAGTACTGCAGAGAATCCCAGTCGAATACTGAATGCACCTTTCAGTTTGCTCCATGTTAACCGATTTTTTTTATGAGAAAATCCAAAATATAACATTAACAAACACCCAAATCCAGTAAATATCATCGACGAGTGCAAGTTCTATAAAATGTCATCGTACAAGCGATTTTGTTCCATAAACATTATCGTTGTTAGGGTTCCATCCATCATGTGTCGTTAAATACATTGTTCATCTTATAACACTTAACGGAAGACTGCTAACGAATTGAAACCCTGACATTTGTGGTATTTCTGAAACAAAATCGTTTGTACAATGGTATTTCATAGAAACCGTACTTGTCGATGATATTTCTCGAAATTAAGTGATTATCAATGGTATTTCTTGAATTTTTTTTTATTTTTTATTATCATTACTTTTGCATAGTTGCATTAATTCAAGCAGGAAATTGGGATAATGATTTATCTTTGCCTGGAAAATTGACATATTAGTTGAAAGGAGCACATTTTTAATTATTTGCAAAGTACTGCATATGATGTTAAGGGTGGTCAGCTATGCAGGTAGATACATTTAAGTTGTTTCAAAGATAAGGTAGGTACATTCAACTCTGAAAAATCCTCCATACCAAAAATGGGGCCAAAATATAGGTTTTGTAAAATTAATTAAAGAGAACGGTATTTTTGTTCAGCTATTATAATTCTACAAAAGGGTAGAAGGCAATAATGGAATAGCGTGACAGATTACGGATGATGTCAAATTAAGCTCATAATGAGCAGATTGCCCAACTATGACCAAAATATTTTAAAAGTTGCTGATACTCAAATTTTCATACCTTGAATTACAACACGCCAATATATTTTGTCATGACCGGAAGGAGTAGTACAATGCTAGTTTCTTATAATAAAGTGTGGCTAGTAAATTAAAGCTGTTCAATTAGTTAACTTAAATAATAAATGTTCTACAAATAGCATTCATTTACAGATGCATGTGCAAATTATTTTTTGTTATCTCTGGTAGCGGGCTTCGTCATTATATTTTTCTAAGTATCATCATCTAGCTAATTAAGTAGGTATACACACATAACGTGTTAAACTATGTTGCTATAAAAAAAGTTTAAGTTATATAATATCGCTCGTCAATCTGAGCGCCCCTCCTTGCTGATTAATTTCTTCAATTATTCGATCTCTAATAATGTTCATTATTGTACCTGTCACAGCGACAGTCAGACTTGCATATATAGATATGTTGGATTAGATGCACCAAACTTGGTGTTGTTGCCTTTGACTGAATTAATTGTAGCTATCCTATATTTGTAACGCTACTCGTCAGATTTATTTAAAACTGTTCTCAAACAATGTCCTTATCGTTAGCATTTGACTTTGAAAGATTTGTTTTTTGATACTGATATTTCCTATCTAATCACATTTTTCTAAGATAATGTCTAATCACATAAGACTAGTGCATGAAGTCGTGCATTCACGTGACTATCACTATATTTTGATTAGTGACGTAATATCTATTTCTGATATTATGTCACTAAAATATTTGTTGTGAAAAATATATAAAATATATGTTTGTTTCAAGAAGAAATGGCTTTATCATTTCTCTCAACCATGCAAACATTTATTTTTTTCTATATTGTTTATGTGTGTCTTCTTTGCTCTATATCTCTCCCACGTATCAAGCAGACACCGGAAAGCTCTAGAACACCATCTTTTATCCAATGGCTGAGATTTATTCTACATGTTTTGTTTGCTTATTGATTTAACGGCTATTATTCATTAGATGATATGGCACATTCTTGTTCTGTTTTGGGATTATCTTTTCAAGAGTTAAGATAAGACTTTGAAAGATTCATTTTTGTGACACTGATATTGCCTATATAATCACATTTTAACATAATGCCCAACCATATAAGATAATCACATATTTTTACATAATGTCTGATCACATTAGCTACCTTCAAGTTACTCTTTCGGAGCCATCGTTTCGCTTATTCGTGGAATAAGCGAAACGACAAATTTGCAAACGAAAAGTGATTTATAAATAAAACTTTTATATATGTTTTCTTAATGATAAGGCTGAAAAATAAATTTCGATGAGAAAACCTCAAAATCAACTCAAAATTTAATGTTGAAAATTCAAATTTTGGCTGATAAGCATAAAACATAAGCGAAAAGATGAGGCCACCGAAAAAAAAAACCCTCTCGATTAACCGTGCAGGTCATGTCCAAAAAGAAAAAAAGATTAATTCTGCAAGAAAATGCTCGCAGGTTCTTGAGGAAGTGAGGAGGCTGATGGAGTTGTACAAGGACGAGGTGACGAGCATCACCGTCGTCGGGCACAGCCTGGGCGCGTCGCTGGCGACCCTGAACGCCGTCGACATCGTGGCCAACGGCGCCAACTGCCCGCCGGCGAGCTCGTCGCAGCCGCCGTGCCCGGTGACGGCGATCGTGTTCGCGAGCCCGCGCGTGGGCGACGGCTTCTTCAAGGCGGCGTTCGCGTCGTTCCCCGACCTGAGGGCGCTCCACGTGAAGAACGCCGGCGACGTGGTGCCCATGTACCCGCGCGCTGGGCTACGTGGACGTCGCCGTGAAGCTGCCCATCAGCACCAGCCGGTCGCCGTACCTGCGGTCGCCGGGGACCATCGAGACGCTGCACAACCTCGAGTGCTACCTCCACGGCGTCGCCGGCGAGCAGGGCAGCGCCGGCGGTTTCAAGCTGGAGGTCGACCGCGACGTCGCGCTGGCGAACAAGGGCGTCGACGCGCTCAAGGACAAGTACCCCGTGCCGCCCCGGTGGTGGTCTCCAAGAACAGGTGCATGGTCAAGGACGCCGATGGCCACTGGGCGCTCCACGATTTCGAGCAAATTTAAGCTCCCGATTCCGAAAAATTTGCAAAATGGATTACGTATAGAAGTGTTCGTTCATGGGCTTGACACGTCGAATAAATGGGATTTTCCCCTCGTATATAATTCATTTATAAATAAAACTCTGTCCAGTCAAATGCATGTGTTGATGTTGGACATTGTTACAGACACAAAAGATATTGATTTGGACACGTTGAGATGTCCAGTAATTATTTCTTGATGCAAATGCGAGCTCATGCACATACTCCATTCGATTACTCTGCATTATCCTCATCTTCTCCTCGCGATCCATCAGAGTCCAGCGGCCATCGGCGCCTCTCACCATGCCCCTGTTCGACGGGATCCACCACCCGGCCGGCACGGCGTGCTCGTCGCGCAGCGCGCCGTAGGACTTGTTCGCCAGCGCCACGTCGCGCTCCACGGCGAGCTTGAACCGCCCGGCCTCGCCGCCGCGCGCGCCCGGCCACGCCGTGCAGGTAGCACTCGAGGTTTGTGCACACCAGCTCGTTCCCGGCCTCCTCAGGTACGGCGACTCGCCCGTGTCGATCGCCAGCTCGGTGCCCACGCCGTGGTACGGCGGCGCCGGCGGGTACCTGGGGACGACGTCGCGGCGGTTGCGGACGCGGAGGAGGCGGAGGCCGAGGCCGCGCGCGCCGCGGTCGAAGCGGCGCTTGAAGCCGTGCCCGCCGACGCGCGGCTGGCGACACGAACGCGGTGACCGGGCAGCCCGCGCCGCCGCCGCCGCGGCGCGCGGCGGGTGCCCTGTTGTACCCGTTCTCGACGATGTCGAACGCGTTCAGCGTCGCGAGTGCGGCGCCGAGGCTGTGTCCCGTCACCGTGATGCTCAGCTCCTCGTCCTGGTACTGCTCACCAGCTTCGCCACTCGCTCAACACCTGCATGGCAACATCCATGTCGATCAGTAACAACGTGGCAGGTGACCGTGCCGTGCTCTCCGGCCATTACTACCTGATCTCGAGCACTGTCCTTGTTGTGGCTGGACTCAGAGTCCCTGGAGGTGTACATGGACAGCCACCCTCGATGCACCATGGCGTCGGAAGCTTTGTCCCGGAGGAGGCCCTTGGGTGGCACCATGACGAAGTCCATGTCCTTGATCCACTCCAGCGACTGCACCGTGCCGCGCCACGCGACGACGATGTCGCGGCGCCCGAGCGCGGCCTTCCTTCGTCGGTGGCCACCGCGACGTAACCCGCCGATCCAGTTGCTCTCCCTGCCCCTGCGCGCGCGCGACGCGGACCGGAGGATGAGCGGCTCCGGCACGGCGACGCACGATGTCGCGTACACGAACCTGGCGACGCGGTAAGCCGCGGCGTGGCCCGGCAGCTGCGCCCGCTCGAAGAAGCGGCGCGCGGCGAACCTCGAGAGGCCCGCGTGCGGCGAGAGCCTCTCGTGGTTGAAGGCGTCGTACGTCGCCTGCGCCATCTCGCCGTAGCGGATGACGGTGCGGCGGAGGCCGAGGTCGAACGGGTCCAGGAGGCCGTCCCAGTCGCTCTCGCCATGGAGCTCCCTCCACCTCCGCGCCGTGTCGTCACCAAGCCATTGCTGCGACGACATGGCCGACTACGACTAGCTAGGTCACAGCCACACAATTGACACTGGCACACTGCAACCTAGCAACCATTTATACAGCAGCGGCAATGGTTGACATGGTGCCAATCTTGCTCGAGCGTTCTTGCGCTCGTGGGAATAATGACGAACACTCACAGTGCATGCCAATGGCATGAGCATGACATGTCGATGATGTAGATGCATGATGACATGAGCAGATATGCTTCGTGTGTAACTGCATGCCCTAACTGGGAAAGAAGATCAAATAGTAGAAGAGATAGCAAGAAGCACGCCACAGTAACGAGAGGGTGGAGTGGAAAGCCATGGAAACGGCATGAACGCCTGACGTGTTCGAGCTCAGAAATTCAGTTACGGACATCACCGAACGGAATCCTTTGCTTTGAGGCTTGCAGAGTTGCAGACTTGCAGTGCAGATTCGCGTCGGCGGCGAGAGATTCGCGTGGGAAGTGGGCCCATTCATGTGGGCCTTACTGGTGGGCCATAAATTTAGATCCAAAGTGTTGTGGGCCTAATTAGCTTGGCGGGGAATTTCGTGAACCATAAACGGGCCTAGGCCTGAAAATTCATTTGGGCTTTATTGGATCGCAACTACCATTCCAAAACGATTTTGCTATATCTCACTCGAAAGATTTTTTCTTATCTCTCACTCGATTTTCTCAATCAAATTTACAGTGCATTTTCTTGTAAGTTACAGTGTAATTTATGAAACTTACACTGTAACTTTTGTAAGTTACACTATAATTTTTGAATCTTCACATGTAAATTTTAAATTTTGTATTGGATTTGGTCTTTTTCTCGAGGATATGGTAATTTAGTGTCCATTATAGTGTTTCTTAATTGCTTTTTGCTTTTTATTATATCTATCGGATTTTAATCTAAAGATTAAAAATCTGTGTGATACAATCATAAAAATCTTTCGAAAGATATATAGGTACTCCCATTCCAAAATTTAGTGGGCTTATTTGGACCGTCAGTTTGTCCACAATAGGGACTCTAATCGGCCATCTACAAAGCTATCTGCTCAATATGAATTTCTGAATCCAAACTGATCCATCCAAAAACATTTCAGAACTCTTGAAGGCTGCAGCAAACTTTGATTAGGGCCAGCTAAAATAACCATGACATATGCAGCATTCATCCTGTAAGCACGCACTGTTGCAAATTCATGAGCGATTTGGGGTTGCTTAAAGTGACGAACACGCCAGGATTAACTGGTTTCACCAACCTGGGGTCCGATCAATCGAATCTCTCATCCTCAACTTGAGCATGAAGACAAACGCTCAAGATATCCTCCCATGGCGATCGATAGTGCTCGATCCACCTAGCTATCTAGCAAATCCTTTGCGTCAATGCGAATACTTCCCTTGGCGACTAATTTGGTGACGTTTAGACCAAGCGTTCCCTACCCAAAAACGTGAGTGATCAAATCAATGGCGTTAGCCACTTACCTTAGCTTTCGACTTTGCTTCTTCCATCGATGGCCTTTCGAACTGTTCATCATTGCCAACACGTTGGTCACACGAGAAGCATCTTTCTCTTTGATGATCTGAAACTTTTCTCGTGATCTGTGACTCCCTGCAGATAGACAGGCATGTCATCAGCGATTGAGATGCTGTGAATCCTTGGACACGGTACGAATTGTTTGTTCACACAATCACACAGGTTTCTTGAGTTCCTGTTTCAATATCACTGTCACTGAGCTTGGCTGTCATCGAGAGATCGACAAGTTTTCATGTGTGAGCTGCAGCCTGCAGAAGTGCAAGCAGTGCACTGCAGAAGGCTTTGCATTCGTGCTCGTCTTCACTTGTTTGTGTCCGAGGCGAGAGAGATAGCAGCAGCGGGTGCGTGTGATGTGGAGTCAGCTTTTTTTCCGCAGGAGCATCAAAAGAATACGACATATGGTGAACGCCATCATTTTTTGTCCAAAAACACCAGGATTTTGCATCGATCGTGTGGGGGCAGGATGTGCTGCTGCTCATTTGGTCAGAATGCCGGAGGACAAATGCAGGCAGGACAGATACAGTTGCCCTTGATTTGGGCGTTCTAATCATCTCATTAACTACCATTGTTAAGATCACTGACGCCTGACGGCGTATTTATTATACTAGTACCTGCATTTTTTAATGGAACCATATGCGAGTGTCATTAACGCCCCATTTGATTCAAAGGAAATTCATAGGAATTTTAAAGGATTTCATTCCTATAGAAATTTTTCCTATATAGCCCTTTGAATCAAAGGAATATATCCTATGGAATCCTATGAAATTCCTATGGAATGCCTCTTCCCATGCAAATTTTGGAGAAAATTTAACATGAGGTTCTACCTCATGTTAAGAATCCTTTGAGTCTTTCTCTCTCCTCAAATTCATGTGTTTTTCCTGCGGCTCAATCAAACGGTCATTCCTATGTTTTTCCTGTGTTTTGCAATCCTCTGTTTTACACTTGTATTCCTGTTAGAATACTATGTTTTTCCTATTTCTCTGTTTTTTTCATTACTGTGATTCAAAGGGGTCCTAAGAAGTTGGAGAATGGATAGCACTAGCAGTAGCAGCAGTCAGCAGAGCAAGTCAGGGTTTTGTGGACCTGATGATAGCATCTTGCTCCAGTGGACACGATTATTGAGATGTACATATCTACAACTGAGAATATGATTAGCGCACAAGATCGGTGATGCAAATGAAATGATGTTTTTGCGAAATTCGTTTGGCGTTCAGCTGCTGCAAAGTGCAAACTGCTTTTCCATCTGAACCATCAAAATTTTTTTTTCAGATATTCAGATAGCCACCGTTGCTATTCAATCTGCTCACAACGTTCGAACAATGTTTCAATATACAATCGACAATAATCGAAAGGATCACGTGAAATCGGCACCGAGAGAGCGTGTCGACCGACCGCTCAAAATCTCAAAATCCCAAACACAAACTAGACGGTGAATGAACGGGAGGAGCCAACGGTTTTCTCCCTCGCATTCATGGAACTCCCATTTATTACTCCTACGCTGTATCGACGCTGAGAGCAAGGTCAATAATATAGCAAACTACTGGCTCCAAAACATCTATAGCCAATCTAATAGCCCATTCATACAATAGTTAACTATAAAAATATACTACACCATTAATACCCGGTCCCACCTCTCATACACACATAACATCTTGGATTCCGTGTTGCAGCCAGCTACAAATCTATAGCCCGCTTTCTTTTCTCTCTTCTCTTTTCTTCTCGATATATGGTTATAGCCGGCTTATAGCCTGCTATTGTACCTGCTCTGAAAAAGCTTTACTACTGCTCTACTCCCACTCCCTCGGTAAAAAAAAAAAAACTTAACTTGTACACCCTCTTTTAAAGAGTCTCCCTACCTGGCCAAAATCTAAACAAATTTCCTTGAAAATCGCTCATTTTCTCTGTTTTTTTATCCATTTCCCCCGTATTCTCTTTGAAAACTTTTCGTTTTATAAAATCTTTGAGAAATCTCAAAAGCAAAAGGTTTGAACAAACTGACTCAATCAGAGTAACAAAGAAACAACTGTAGAAAGCTATCGTCTTTCCGAGCGTGCATACGAATACAACCATTCTAACACCAACACACAGGTTAAAACAAGAACCTTTTATCTGTTCATCTTTCTCGAGTTCACCACCCCCGATTCCATGGAGAAAAGAACTACACCAGTGTATTCACTCTCTGAATGTTCGCAAGTCATTGACATTTTCTCCATGTTACATGCGTTTTTTCCTCTTGGATTTTTCTCACCCATATATAGTACTACCTCCGTCCCAAAATAAGTGCAACCGTGGATATTCGTGCCCAACGTTTGACCGTATGTCTTATTTAAAAAACTTATGAAAAATTTGAAAATATTTAGTCACACATAAAGAACTATTCATGTTTTATGACCTAATAGCAATAAAAATACTAATCATAAAAAAAATTTAAATAAGACAAACGGTCAAACGTTGAACATGAATAGTGCAAAACTACACTAATTTTGGGACGGAGGGAGTAGATAAAACGACAATCTGCAGTTGGGAATTAAAAAAAACAGAGAGAAAGAAATCAGCTGCTTGGTATTCGAGGGTGGACCCTTTGTCAGACTGATTCGTGGGGCCCCAATACTGTCACTGCCACACTAAACGCAGTGACTAGTGAATTAAAGACGTGGGCAATAAATGAGCTGCCAAAGCAGTAGTGCCACGCCCTAATCCGTTTGGATCAAGTGATAAAATTAATCTTGGCCGCGCTGTTAAATATAAGCAGAGCAAACAGCAGCAAAGCAAAAAGGTCAGGAGGGGCTTCCAGATTCGGATCGTGCAAAGAAGCAGATGCAGTAATCCATCTCATCTCCTCCAAGCTCCAACGTTCAGATTCCACCTCATATGAGCTCGAGCTGAGCTGAGCTGACGAGGAGTACACCTACAGTATCCAACGAGGGTGGACCCTTTGTCAGACTGATTCGTGGGGCCCCAATACTGTCACTGCCACACTAAACGCAGTGACTAGTGAATTAAAGACGTGGGCAATAAATGAGCTGAGACTCGCACGTCCATAATTAAAAAAAAAAGAAGCAAAGTGTGGGGTACACGTGGGCCACACACACGCCACTACAACAGTTAGCCGAGGCCCAGCTAGCCGTTGGAGCGAATAGGATTGACCAAATTGACCCCACGTTGCTGACCGTTGCTTCGCGCCAAGTTCCCTTGAACCATAGGGATTTTGAAAAAAACATATGTGATGCTGCTGTATTGCTGCGTGGTTAAAGTTCGGGATTTGCTTGCAAAAATTCTGATGGTTTCTATGCGTGGCTGGTGTTCGTGCAGATCAAATCCGATGTGGAGAGGCAGGGCGATTTCATCCGGTTCCTGATCAAGGAGGTGGAAGGCGCCGCGTTCGTCGACATCGAGGACGTCGTCACCTTCGTCAAGTGGCTCGACGTCGAGCTCTCACGGCTGGTGAGCTTAGCCAGCTACATCCATTCACTCTCACATGACACATCTGCTCATTAACTTGAAGCTGGACATGGACTGATCGGAATGTTCACCGTGTTGTTGCTGCGCAGGTGGACGAGAGAGCGGTGCTGAAGCACTTCGAGTGGCCGGAGCAGAAGGCGGACGCGCTGCGCGAGGCGGCATTCGGCTACCGTGATCTGAAGAAGATCGAGGAGGAGGCATCGTCGTTCTGTGATGATCCACGGCAGCCTTGCTCTTCTGCCCTCAAGAAGATGCAGGCGCTGTTCGAGAAGTAAGCTGTCCTGCATTGGCCCGGAGTAATGCTGATTTGAGCAATCAGCTATGTGCTAGTTCTGGTCTGCTATTTGTGCTCATCGTCTATGATCATTGGCAGGTTGGAGCATGGAGTGTACAGCCTTGCACGAGTGCGAGATGGCGCGATGAACAGGTACCGCGGCTATCAGATCCCATGGGAATGGATGCAGGACACAGGAATAGTTAGCCAGGTAACTCAGTGTTTTTCTTTTCAATTGTTACGACATGGTATCTGGTTTGAAGTAGCACAGCAATGTAGGGAACATATACAGATAATGTCATTTGTGCATGTTTGTTTTTGTTTTTTCATGCACCAGAGCACGCACAAGGATGCGAAAAACATTAACGCATATAAGCACACACTCGAGATAACAACAAAAAGAATTTAGGGGTAAAATGGCCAGGTCTCGGGGGACCAATGGGAAGGCTCTCAGCCATTTGCTGTGATTTGCTTATTTGCAGTGCAATGTTCATGTGTGCCAGGAGGCTCTCGTGAGTCTGTTTTTTTGTTTTGCATGTACTGGTAGCAGAGAATGTTGATCGTATTTTTAATTCAACATTTGGTTTTTGCTGCTAACATGGACCCATTCTTGTTGTTTTCCACTAGGAAATGGTCCAATTCATTGTTTGAAATTTCCTGCATATACTAGTAGGTGGTTCTTTTACGTAGCATAAGTGATTTTATCTTGTTCAAGACATTGGTTCGTCAAAGCTCCTTGGTACAATGGTATATGAACGTACCACCTAGTGCCTTGACAGACTTCCAGCGAAATGGCATATATCTCATTGCTAGATGTTACAACCTCTTTTGTAGAACTTGCAGAATTGCTTCTGCTGTAACTACACTACTTCCATCATTGAACAACTAGTATCTTTTGTAGAACTTGCAGAATTGCTTCTGCCGTAACTACACTAGTTCCATCATTGAACAACTAGTAGCAGTTCAATGACAAATTGACCCTGATGTGCAGATCAAACTCCGGTCAGTGAAGTTAGCAATGAAATACCTGAGGAGGGTTTCCTCTGAGCTTGAGGCCATAAAAGATGGCCCTGACGAAGAGGAGCTGATGCTTCAAGGTGTCCGATTCGCCTTCAGAGTTCACCAGGTACCACTCAATCAGAACGAGATCCTCAATCTGCTCATGCGGCATTAGTGCATAGGAGTACTACTTATCTAGTTTCCAGTTTCTTTTCATGAACACTTGTTAACTTTCAGTATGGTATTCAATCCTTTCGTTCCATGCAGTTTGCAGGTGGATTCGACGGTGACACGATGCGAGCATTTCAGGATCTCAAGGAGAAGGCCTCCACGTTCCAATCGCAACGAGAATGCCAAAATCAGCATTTGCAACAGCACAAGCTCGCTGGCAGAAGCTGAACGCCTGGAACGATGTATTATATACCACTCCTTTACTGTAGGAGTATAGGACATATACCCAATGTATCAATCACCATGGAACAATTTTCTCTCAAAAGCATTCTTTTCTCTCTCCTCTTGATCTGTACTGTGGCTGGGAGTCCGGGAGTGAAGTATCAACAACAGTTACTTTCATGAATTGTGTTCATGTACAAGTGACTCCCACTCTTGTGCTCTAATTTCTGAAGACAAAACTACAGAGATCACACAGATCAGACAAACTGCATTTGAGCAAGAGCACAGCTGAAAAGAGAAAACTGAACATTTGGTCATGGATGGAGAGTCTCACAAGGCAAGCTCTTGGAGCTAGAGCTTCCAACCAGCAGCTTCACACTGGTCAGGTCCACGGACGCCGTGGCTCTGCGCAATATGGAGTTCATGTTCCTGTCAAGGCTCTGCTTCACTATCCTGTCCACGGCATTCCGGCGATCCTTGGCCCCCTCGCCGCCGTCGTCGCACGACGCCGACGACGCGCCCTCCATGCGAGGGCCGGAGTGCGCCCTGATCCTGTTCTGCCCTTCCTCCTTGAACCACTGCAGGATCTTGGCCGCCCTCCTCTGCGCCAGGGGGCTCCCGAGGAGGGACACCTCGAGGAGCGCCTGCACGACGCCGAGCCGGCGCATCCGCCGCCGCTGCAGCCAGCTGCCGTGCGCGAGCACCATGGCGAGTACGCGGCGTGCTCCTGGCACCGCGGGGCGTCGTGCCACGTCATGGCCCTCACGAGCGCCCTCGGCGCCGCCTCGTCCGCCCTCATCCCCTCCTCCCCGCCGCGGTCGCCGCCAGGTCGCCGAGGCGGACAGCGCCGCCTCCGACGTCTTCCGGTCCAGGGAGAGCGCCAGGAGCGCGCGCACCGCGCCGCTCGACGCCACGTCGCGGACGTGCTCGAGCTTGGACGAGAGGTTGTGGAGCGCGGCCAGGCACGGCAGCTTCGTGTCGGCGGCGCGTCGTCGGCGCCGAGGACGGCGACGAGGAACGGGAGGAGCTCGGAGGAGGCGAGGGGAAGTCGGTGTGGCCAGGGAGGAGATGGAGAGGAGGAGGACGCGAGCTCCTGGCTTCTTGACATGTCCTTGTCGTCCATGAGCAATGGCAGCTTCTTCAGAAGACCGGCCTGCACAATGTGCACCTTGTTTCTGAAAACCAGAAGCATTGCTACCCATTAGCAGAGAACTTACGTGCCACAACTACTGAAGAAGATTCAGTGCACTGTGAACTATTAAGTGCATTAGAAACAGAAGTAAAAGTTCAATTACAATATAAAAGCACACATGAACATGATCAAGCACTGCTTCCTGCAGTTCATGCATCATGGTCTACAGATTACGCATTTGTTTCATATTCTTCCACGAGTGTAATTGATGTTAGAAAATTCACCATTGTGGAATATCTGATCCTATATGATGTTGTATAGGCATATGAGGAAAAAGAGGGGAATTCAGTGTCAGTCTACATCACCACATGTAAAACTGGGATTCCATATTCCTGAGTGGAATCACACATACGAGACTGAGGTCATTATTCTGATAAGCTACACTATCAACGCAGTCACATCAGTGATGTCACACGGCTGAATTTGCACACCATCTACATGGGCGGCTCTATAGCCATATCCACATAGAATGCCCTCTATCATGCATGTCCACACATGGGTCTATTTAGTGTTCTTTTCGTGAGAAGTGATTCAAACAACGAAATGAGCACAACGCCGCTAAATATCTCTTTTAGAAGAGCTATTGTTGGTCAAAAGCTAATCGAGTGGAACGATTTGATCTGTCAAATAAAAAGGACTGCTTTGTATGGTCGCTCCATAAGAATGGTCAATTTTCTCAAATCTATGTATGCCGCGATCATGAACTGTAATGTTCGGATCAAAAGAGAATTCTGTGGGACTTGAAAATTCCACTATAAGATCAAGGTTTTTATGTGTTTCTTTCACAAGAGTAATTCTAACGAAAGATAACCTGGCTAAAAGAAAATGGGGGGGAGACAACATTGTTCTTTCTGCTATGCACAAGAGACAATCCAACATCTTTTCTTTGAGTGTCATGTCGCTCAGTTTGTTTGGAGATGTGTGTTTTTTGCTTTTAATATCCCCCCCCCCGTAACGCCAAAAACATTTTCGGTAATTGGCTTAGAGGGGTATCTAGGTCCATTAAGAAGATGATTCTAATTGGAGCTAGCGCTGTATGTTGGTCAATTTGGCGTTGTCGCAATGATAAAGTTTTTAATGGTAAACAATTATCTAACCCTATGCAGGTTATCTTCATGTCTTCCTATTGGCTCCACTTCTGGTCTACAATGCTACCACAGGAGGAGCAGGATACTATGCGCAATGGTGCTACACTCTTGAATCGGTAGCCAAGGGTCTCTATTCCACTATGGGTGGCGTAGTTCCATAAGAATTGCTAGCTAAAATATTTTATGTGATTTAACGCTAGTCAATAATAAAGGGGAGTTGGGGATTTATCCCATCACTTATTTCTCATTTGATTTACTTTTATCTTACCTTTTTATTACTATTAAACTTATGGCTGTGTGTCTTATGACAGAAGCCGGAATGTAATCCATTTCCATTATCTAAAAAAACAACGAAATAAAACACATGGTTAGGCACACTTCGGTACGATTCTCTCAAGAAAACAAGGAAGAGAATATGTAAGAAATATGAAGTTTGGTATTGCTCCAAGTCAATTCTCAGCAACCAGCCTATGCATAATGCATGCACCTGCCGATATTATACCCCTGTGCTGCCTAATACTAACAACGAACAATGCTGAATTTTGAGTCGTATAAAGTTCTGACATTTTTGCTCCTGGTCAATGATTCTGTGATGAAGCAATGGCTTTAAGGGACTCGAAGAAACAAAAGTAGGCTCAACCACACCTAATGCCTACAGAAACTAGAATGCAAGAAATGTGGCGTGTGTGGCTGTTGTGCATTGTCTGATGTCGTTATGGAATATTGGACAGACTAAGGGGGTGTTTGGAGACTTTAGCCCCTCTCTCAAAAGTTTAGCCCTTCTCTCCCAAACACCCCCTAAAGCTAGAGCAACTAATATCACTCTCAATTCAGAGATGAAAGGAATTTGAGGGGATTGTCAGAATGCTCGTAGGTTGTGACATAAAGCTGGAGTAGCTAATTTCAAGCCTGAATTCTCTGTCACAGATTTGCAGTAGTATGAAAGCTGTATCTGGTCTTGCATGTCCAGTTGCTCCTAGACATTCAGATCATGGTAATATGTCAGTATCGTGACTATAGTGCGGTCTAGATACGTGGAGATGTAACAACCAAAACGTATTAAATTCTACTTCTTCAAGAAGAGCGTACGGGCAGTTGAGTCTCAAGGTCAACTTTGAACAGCAGGATCAAGGCTAGTGCAGTAAACTAGTAAAGTTTCATGCTAATTTTCTGCTTTAGAAAAAGGTTTACATGTTAATTAACTTGAACTTGTTTGAACAGCGTAGATCACGAAATTTGAAAAACTAACGAATCCTCAGCATATACGTTTCCAGAGAAGGAAAGCAGGATATTGCAGAGCAGTAAAATTAAAAGGTGACATTATCTCTGCATTACTCAGCCAAATGTGCCAAGTTGATCAAGAAGATCAGAGCGTGGCGTTTCCTTTTGCAGTTATACTCATTGCAAGAACCAGTAACTATTCTTCGCTCATGTTTGATCCATGCTTTACTTATGACAAAATTATGCAAAGCGTAATTCCCTCTCGTTTTTAATTTCAGAAAAAAGACCAGTTTCAACTTCATTTCTCTACTGTATCTCTACTCTGAGTCTGAGAAGTTGCACTTCATTTCTCAGATCGATTCACAGAACGAAGGTGATATTCAAAAAAACAGATTGCATCAGAAGCATGAACTGGAAGTCTGAAACTGAATAACGGAGGGCTCAAGCAAATCGCAAATTCGCAACACACGGAAGATATACTACTGACCTGTGTGCTCCCCTGGCGAGCTCAAGCAGCGCCCCCGCCGCGGCCATCCTCGCGCCGGCACCACCTCCCCTGGCGTCGGTGAGCATCGAGACGAGCGGCGGCACGACGCCGAGCTCGGGGAGCAGCCGCTTCCTCCCCTCGTCCGAGCGCGCCAGCCTCCCGACCTCCCCCGCGGCCTCCGCCCTCTCCTCCGCCGTCCCGAAGCTGAGCCGCTTCACCGCCGCCCTCATCCTCACCGCCGCCGCGGCATCATCGTCCGCTGCCTCCATGCCGATCGATCGTACGCGGCCAGCCTCCGGTGCATGTGCAGCTGCGCGCTACGAGACGAGACGAGACGACGCAGCCGTGAGACGCGAGGTGGGTTAACGTTTTTTTCGCGGCAAAGGCGCGGGGTTGGGTTGGGTTGGGGGGGCCTCGGCGTACGGTGGTTTTTGGGGGAAAAGTGTGTGGGATTTGCGTGGTTCCGGGCGACGTGGAGAGCACTTGGGGGTTGGGGTCGCGGGGGGTTTGGGGCTTTGCGGGGGAAAAAGCTCGGTGCGTGCGGCTTTATCACGGGCCGGTGAGCCGCGCTGTCTACAAGTGTTGGTGTCGATGGCCCGCCGCCTCTATCAACCGGCCTACCACCGTACCAAAGCCGTTGTGATCTCATCACACTACAATTTTACACCATGTTTTAGTATGGTTTTTTTGTGTGTGTGTGTGTGTGTTCTTTGATCATAAACTGTTTATCTGCAAACTGCAATGGCATCATATAGAGTTGTGTCCTTAGTTCTAAACTTCTGGCTGCGTAATCATTTTGTTCTGGCTTAAACCCGCCTGCACACTTGATGACTATGATGATGCTAGTGACATCGTCGGGAAACCCGGTCGTTGGATATATCATCAAATCTGCTTAAACCCATTCGCTCTTAACTTTTGAACACTCCTACGTGCTTTGGCATTTATGATGTGGCCGAAGCTGCCCGCCGAACTCAAGATCGTTACTAGTACCAGTGCCGCTACATCAGTCGTATTTCCGTTTGCTCGATCGGACCTTGACAGCATTGTAAATGCTCAACTAATTAATCAAAAGAAAGTTCAACTCAAATGCAACTTTTCTGAACCAACTAAAGGAAAGTTCAACTCAAAGGCAACCTTTCTGAACATTTCGATCGATAGCCCCACGCACTGAGTTACATCAATCAGGTACAAATATTGGAGCAGATCTTTTGGTGCACCTTGGTAGGCTGGCTAGCTTGAGCATGCGTTGATTCGATAAAAAATAAAGAGGCAAATGCTAATATGGGGGTGGTGGTGGTGGTCTGGTGTGGGTCGGCTGGATTGGATGGAAAAGAAAAGCAAGACTATAGTGGAGCATTAAGCTAGGATTACTCCACTTGATGATAAGTGGAGTGCTTGGACAAGGACTAAGCCCCCTTAATCTTATCCTGTACTACTGCTAATTATGTACCACGTGGGCGTTCGTGCTCATGTGCAACGAGTTGGCACTGTACCGAACTAACTGATGAACAAACAAGTGTACGTGCATGAGCATGCATGATACTTCTATCATGTACATACTGAAGTACAGTACGCATGGGGGTATTATGTTAAAAAATCCGAATGGGCCTCAAATCTGGCCTGGTTAAGATCCTCTAGTTATTAGGCCTAGATTGAGGCCCATATAAACAAGGCCTTCACGGGCAGGAGGCAATGTCGCTCTGGTGCTTTCAATTGGGCCATCTCCAATACTGGGCTCAATACTGTCGTTGTCGGAGCGGATCCATGTGACCCACAGATATATCCCCGCGACGCAGCCACCGATTGCGACTACTGTATACACACACACCGGTGCTTCGCATCGCAGCTCACCCCTTTTGCCAACCCAAACGGCCACCGATGAAGTTGACACAAACCCCAGCCCAAAATCGCACGTCGCGTCACGTAATTTACCGAACACGTGTACTGCGCAACCACAAGCCTTGCACGGTTTCACCGTTGCTGCGTTGCACGAGCACGTAATTTTTTTTTCCTAAAAAAAAGGCTTGACTTGCTCGGCTCGCGCATCTCCATGCGTTGCACGCTGAAACCGACAAGGTTTTTTTTTAAAAATTTTTTTTTTTTACGCGCCGCTCGTCGCCGCAGCCGTGCACGTGATCCCATCCCCCCAAGGACGTGGGTGCCACGTCCGCGACGCAACCCGCTGGCGCTGTGGCCCCTCACGCCTCAACGCATCGCAGCCGCAGGATTCACTGATTCACTCAGGCTGTGGGTGGTGGGAAAGCTTTTACACGAAAAACGAGATTGCTCATTAGAACATAAAAAAGCTCGGTGCGTGCGGCTTTATCACGGGCCGGTGAGCCGCGCTGTCTACAAGTGTTGGTGTCGATGGCCCGCCGCCTCTATCAACCGGCCTACCACCGTACCAAAGCCGTTGTGATCTCATCACACTACAATTTTACACCATGTTTTAGTATGGTTTTTTTGTGTGTGTGTGTGTGTGTTCTTTGATCATAAACTGTTTATCTGCAAACTGCAATGGCATCATATAGAGTTGTGTCCTTAGTTCTAAACTTCTGGCTGCGTAATCATTTTGTTCTGGCTTAAACCCGCCTGCACACTTGATGACTATGATGATGCTAGTGACATCGTCGGGAAACCCGGTCGTTGGATATATCATCAAATCTGCTTAAACCCATTCGCTCTTAACTTTTGAACACTCCTACGTGCTTTGGCATTTATGATGTGGCCGAAGCTGCCCGCCGAACTCAAGATCGTTACTAGTACCAGTGCCGCTACATCAGTCGTATTTCCGTTTGCTCGATCGGACCTTGACAGCATTGTAAATGCTCAACTAATTAATCAAAAGAAAGTTCAACTCAAATGCAACTTTTCTGAACCAACTAAAGGAAAGTTCAACTCAAAGGCAACCTTTCTGAACATTTCGATCGATAGCCCCACACACTGAGTTACATCAATCACGTACAAATATTGGAGCAGATCTTTTGGTGCACCTTGGTAGGCTGGCTAGCTTGAGCATGCGTTGATTTAGGGGATTTGTCAGAAATGCTCGTAGGTTGTGACATAAAGCTGGAGTAGCTAATTTCAAGCCTGAATTCTCTGTCACAGATTTGCAGTAGTATGAAAGCTGTATCTGGTCTTTGCATGTCCAGTTGCTCCTAGACATTCAGATCATGGTGAATATGTCAGTATCGTGACTATAGTGCGGTCTAGATACGTGGAGATGTAACAACCAAAACGTATTAAATTCTACTTCTTCAAGAAGAGCGTACGGGCAGTTGAGTCTCAAGGTCAACTTTGAACAGCAGGATCAAGGCTAGTGCAGTAAACTAGTAAAGTTTCATGCTAATTTTCTGCTTTAGAAAAAGGTTTACATGTTAATTAACTTGAACTTGTTTGAACAGCGTAGATCACGAAAATTTGAAAAACTAACCGAATCCTCAGCATATACGTTTCCAGAGAAGGAAAGCAGGATATTGCAGAGCAGTAAAATTAAAAGGTGACATTACCTCTGCATTACTCAGCCAAATGTGCCAAGTTGATCAAGAAGATCAGAGCGTGGCGTTTCCTTTTGCAGTTATACTCATTGCAAGAACCAGTAACTATTCTTCGCTCATGTTTGATCCATGCTTTACTTATGACAAAATTATGCAAAGCGTAATTCCCTCTCGTTTTTAATTTCAGAAAAAAGACCAGTTTCAACTTCATTTCTCTACTGTATCTCTACTCTGAGTCTGAGAAGTTGCACTTCATTTCTCAGATCGATTCACAGAACGAAGGTGATATTCAAAAAAACAGATTGGCATCAGAAGCATGAACTGAAAGTCTGAAACTGAATAACGGAGGGCTCAAGCAAATCGCAAATTCGCAACACACGGGAAGATATACTACTGACCTGTGTGCTCCCCTGGCGAGCTCAAGCAGCGCCCCCGCCGCGGCCATCCTCGCGCCGGCACCACCTCCCCTGGCGTCGGTGAGCATCGAGACGAGCGGCGGCACGACGCCGAGCTCGGGGAGCAGCCGCTTCCTCCCCTCGTCCGAGCGCGCCAGCCTCCCGACCTCCCCCGCGGCCTCCGCCCTCTCCTCCGCCGTCCCGAAGCTGAGCCGCTTCACCGCCGCCCTCATCCTCGCCGTCTACTGGTAGTGTCAATGTCCCGCGGCCTCCATCAACCGGCCTACCACCGTACCACGGTCACAGGGTTACACGTGTAGGATCGAAACTTTGATTTTACAACACGAACTGGTACGATTTTACACCATGTTTTAGTATGGTTCTTGGATGCTACTCGTCAGGGGCGGATCTAGGAAAAAAAATTGGAGAGGCTCAATTATACTGTTTTTTCAACCTCCAGCCATTTAGGGACCTTTAGTTTATCATTTATGGTGAAAAAATTGAAAGGGGTGCTCCGGGAGGTATCCATGGGTTTTGTGGGTGTAGGGGGGACTCGAGTCCCCCCCTGCACCCACGTTGGATCCGCCCCTGCTACTCGTGTACTTAAAACAGTAACCATATGGTGGAACTTGATCGTAAACTGTTTATCTGTGGCTCTCTGCAATGGCATCATAAGAGTTGTAGTAGAACGCATGATGACATCGTCGGGAATCCGGTCGTTGGATATATCATGATACCTGCTTAAACTTACGCCGTGTTTAGTTCCAAACTTCTAATTTTAACCAAATTTCTAATTTTGATGTGAACTAAACACACCTACTTTCTTAAGATAATAAAAAGTTTTATTAAAGTCAATCAATTACATCATGTTAGTACCAAGTTCTTAACGCTTGCGCTCCTACGTGGTTTGGCATTTATGATGTGGCCGAAGCCGCCGAACTCATCACGATTGCTACTACTAGTGCCGCTACATAAGTCACATTTCCGTTTGCTCGATCGGAGCTTGTTGACAGCATTGTAAATGCTCCAACTAATTAAAAGAAAGTTCAACTCAAATGCAACCTTTCTGAACCAACTAAAGGAAAGTTCAACTCAAAGGCAACCTTTCTGAACATTTCGATCGATAGCCCCACACACTGAGTTACATCAATCACGTACAAATATTGGAGCAGATCTTTTGGTGCACCTTGGTAGGCTGGCTAGCTTGAGCATGCGTTGATTCGATAAAAAATAAAGAGGCAAATGCTAATATGGGGGTGGTGGTGGTGGTCTGGTGTGGGTCGGCTGGATTGGATGGAAAAGAAAAGCAAGACTATAGTGGAGCATTAAGCTAGGATTAGTCCACTTGATGATAAGTGGAGTGCTTGGACAAGGACTAAGCCCCCTTAATCTTATCCTGTACTACTGCTAATTATGTACCACGTGGGCGTTCGTGCTCATGTGCAACGAGTTGGCACTGTACCGAACTAACTGATGAACAAACAAGTGTACGTGCATGAGCATGCATGATACTTCTATCATGTACATACTGAAGTACAGTACGCATGGGGGTATTATGTTAAAAAATCCGAATGGGCCTCAAATCTGGCCTGGTTAAGATCCTCTGCCTTTTTTTATTAGGCCGAGATTGAGGCCCATATAAACAAGGCCTTCACGGGCAGGAGGCAATGTCGCTCTGGTGCTTTCAATTGGGCCATCTCCAATACTGGGCTCAATACTGTCGTTGTCGGAGCGGATCCATGTGACCCACAGATATATCCCCGCGACGCAGCCACCGATTGCGACTACTGTATACACACACACCGGTGCTTCGCATCGCAGCTCACCCCTTTTGCCAACCCAAACGGCCACCGATGAAGTTGACACAAACCCCAGCCCAAAATCGCACGTCGCGTCACGTAATTTACCGAACACGTGTACTGCGCAACCACAAGCCTTGCACGGTTTCACCGTTGCTGCGTTGCACGAGCACGTAAATTTTTTTTTCCTTAAAAAAAAAGCTTGACTTGCTCGGCTCGCGCATCTCCATGCGTTGCACGCTGAAACCGACAAGGTTTTTTTTTAAAAATTTTTTTTTTTTACGCGCCGCTCGTCGCCGCAGCCGTGCACGTGATCCCATCCCCCCAAGGACGTGGGTGCCACGTCCGCGACGCAACCCGCTGGCGCTGTGGCCCCTCACGCCTCAACGCATCGCAGCCGCAGGATTCACTGATTCACTCAGGCTGTGGGTGGTGGGAAAGCTTTTACACGAAAAACGAGATTGCTCATTAGAACATAAAAAAGCTCGGTGCGTGCGGCTTTATCACGGGCCGGTGAGCCGCGCTGTCTACTAGTGTTGGTGTCGATGGCCCGCCGCCTCTATCAACCGGCCTACCACCGTACCAAAGCCGTTGTGATCTCATCACACTACAATTTTACACCATGTTTTAGTATGGTTTTTTTGTGTGTGTGTGTGTGTGTTCTTTGATCATAAACTGTTTATCTGCAAACTGCAATGGCATCATATAGAGTTGTGTCCTTAGTTCTAAACTTCTGGCTGCGTAATCATTTTGTTCTGGCTTAAACCCGCCTGCACACTTGATGACTATGATGATGCTAGTGACATCGTCGGGAAACCCGGTCGTTGGATATATCATCAAATCTGCTTAAACCCATTCGCTCTTAACTTTTGAACACTCCTACGTGCTTTGGCATTTATGATGTGGCCGAAGCTGCCCGCCGAACTCAAGATCGTTACTAGTACCAGTGCCGCTACATCAGTCGTATTTCCGTTTGCTCGATCGGACCTTGACAGCATTGTAAATGCTCAACTAATTAATCAAAAGAAAGTTCAACTCAAATGCAACTTTTCTGAACCAACTAAAGGAAAGTTCAACTCAAAGGCAACCTTTCTGAACATTTCGATCGATAGCCCCACACACTGAGTTACATCAATCACGTACAAATATTGGAGCAGATCTTTTGGTTGTTCCCGCTGCTTCCCGAGGCGTTCAAGGGCATCAAGCAGATCGGAGTGATTGGATGGGGCTCTCAGGTTCGACCAAAAAGAAAAACGCTTATTTTCCCGTTTCATTTAGATGGTCAGTGTCGTAGATATGACATTTCCAATCACTGATTGATCAATAGCACATCAAATTGCTTGAATAACGAACAAATTGATGTGACCAATGTTGTGAATGGGTTGACAATTGATTTTTTACATGGATTTCTCATGCTACTCGGGTTCAGGACAAGAAAACCACCTGTATTGTGCATAACAGAGTTACCGTTGCTTTTTCAGGGGCCTGCACAAGCCCAGAATCTGAGGGATTCGCTAGCTGAAGCGAAGTCAGACATTGTTGTTAAGGTACTCTTATCTTGTACTGTATTCTCAGTTTTGATTCATAGGACACTTTTTGCAATGCTTTGGTATGCAAGTCACCCTGTTAACTAAAAGCTCTGAACCATGGGTTTGAAGCCTCGACTGAACTCCTAATATTCGTTCTCCTTTGTATATGGCTAGCTTGTTAAGGTGCACAGGCTACAACTTATTATCCATTATTATTTTGAAAAATAACTCGAGTTATCCAATTTGTCAATTTGGACATTATAATTCATAAGCCATTATATTTTCTGCTCCTCACTTATGTACCTTTGCATTGTCCTGTTAGTCCAACATTCTATTCTGCCCTTTCTTTTCAGATTGGTCTCCGGAAAGGCTCTAAGTCATTTGATGAAGCACGTGCTGCTGGTTTTACTGAAGAGAGTGGAACCTTGGGAGATATTTGGGAGACTGTTTCTGGCAGCGACCTCGTGTTGCTGTTGATATCAGACGCTGCACAGGTTTACTTCAGGCTCTAGCTGCATGATTTTAGTTGCCACTTGATGTTGTTACTTTTACCAATGCTTGTTTGAATTGTGCTGAATTTCATGGTTCTGTTGTTTCATGGTCCTGTTTATTGAATTGAATCTCCTAGTTGTATTGTGCCTCTCTACCCATTAAACATTTTCTATATGTTGCCTTCTCTTCTTACACTTTACTGTGGTGTTCTGTCGGTATAATTTTTCTTTTCACTTTCTCCAGGCAGACAACTATGAGAAAATCTTCTCTCACATGAAACCAAACAGTATTCTTGGTTTATCACATGGATTTTTGCTTGGACATCTGCAATCTGCCGGCCTTGATTTCCCAAAAAATATCAGCGTGATTGCTGTATGCCCCAAGGGAATGGGTCCATCCGTTCGGAGGTTATACGTACAAGGCAAAGAAATTAATGGTGCTGGTATCAACTCTAGTTTTGCTGTTCACCAGGTAAGTTGGTTTCATTGAAAAACATATTTTCAATTATAGATTTTGTAAAGACATTCCTCTGTGCTTATGCACTTTTATTGCACAGGATGTTGATGGAAGGGCAACTGATGTTGCTCTGGGATGGTCAGTTGCGCTGGGATCTCCCTTCACGTTTGCTACTACCTTAGAACAGGAGTACAAGAGTGATATCTTTGGGGAGCGAGGTGAGCCTACTTTCCTGTTTATGTTGCATTTGGTGATTGCACTGTAGCTAATCAGTTAGTGTCCAGGCATTCTTCTTGGAGCTGTTCATGGCATCGTGGAGGCTCTGTTTAGGAGATACACAGAGCAAGGAATGGATGAAGAACTGGCATACAAAAACACCGTAGAGGGCATCACTGGAATTATCTCGAAAACTATCTCAAAGAAGGTACACAATTATTGATAGTTTTGTCATCCCTCTTTGTTGTTCACTTATAAGAGTATGTTTTAAAAACCAGGGAATGCTTGAAGTGTACAACTCCTTGACAGAGGAGGGGAAGAAGGAATTCAACAAGGCCTACAGTGCATCATTTTATCCTTGCATGGACATACTCTATGAGTGCTACGAAGATGTTGCCTCTGGAAGTGAAATCCGGAGTGTTGTGTTGGCTGGACGGAGATTTTACGTAAGTTATTCCTGCCTAAAGTTCACCATACTTTTCTTCGATTGTTTAGTCTGGAGTTCTCAGAGAGAGTAATGCCTGTAACTATTTATTAACTCATTGGCTATGCATCCACAGGAGAAGGAAGGCCTTCCTGCTTTCCCTATGGGCAACATTGACCAAACTCGTATGTGGAAGGTTGGTGAAAAGGTGCGGTCAACCCGACCAGAAAACGATCTTGGCCCCCTGCATCCCTTCACTGCTGGAGTCTACGTTGCACTGATGATGGCTCAGGTTAGTCTTCCCATAATTCCTCGTCGACCTCTCATATAGTGACAAAACCAAATGACAACAGTATATGCTTGAATCAATAGCGCTCAAATTTCCAATCTGTTCTGCAATGTTTGCAGATCGAGATCCTTAGGAAGAAGGGTCACTCCTACTCAGAGATCATCAACGAGAGCGTCATCGAGTCCGTGGACTCACTGAACCCCTTCATGCATGCTCGTGGAGTGGCCTTCATGGTTGACAACTGCTCAACAACGGCTCGTCTGGGATCAAGGAAATGGGCGCCACGCTTCGACTACATCCTGACCCAACAAGCATTCGTGACAGTGGACAAGGATGCTCCCATCAACCAGGATCTCATCAGCAACTTCATGTCCGACCCCGTCCATGGCGCCATCGAGGTGTGCGCTGAGCTGCGGCCCACCGTCGACATCTCCGTGCCTGCCAACGCCGATTTCGTGCGCCCAGAGCTCCGGCAGTCTTCGTAGAGTGAGATAAGATAATCTGAAGGGAGCTTGCATCTTGTTACAGTTTGTCCGAGAGTATTGTATGTGTGTGCGTGACTGTCTGAACTTGTGAGCTTGCCATCAGGTGACCTGGAACTGGCCTGAGCATCTTTTTCCCGAATAAAATGAGGCCCGGATTCTGAATACTTAGCTTTCTCAGTACCATATATACTCCACTTCTCTGGACAGATTCGTAATAATAGACACCACGGTGTGTCTAGTCGAGTACTAGACTAGGCTCTTTTGATTTATATGAAAAACATAGAAATTAATTTTAATCCTATAGGAAAACTTTAATGAATGTCTTCGAAACAAACGATTAAATCATATTCTATCCTTTGAAATTTCTACGCAATATACAATTCCATAGAGATTGCAAGGGAAGCTCATTAAGAAAGAAAACTCATTAAGAGCTTTAGTCATTTTGAAAAAAAAAGGTCTATATTTCTCTCAATTGATTTATGCGTATTTTCTATGGCCCAATCAAATGGTTAATTTTGTGTTTTTCACGCGTTTATAATTTCACCTATATTTACATTCATCTCAGAATTCTGTTTTTTTTTTCTTTTCTATCGTTTTCTATTCCAACAATTTAAACTCCTAATATATTTTAATACGGAGGTAGGAGTGAGCAGTGAAAAGAACGTGTGATTCCGCCGAAATCTCGACGCCGACGCTCCCAGCCGGCTCGCTGCCGGCCATCGGTATTGTCAACCACAACATCTGCGAGTCTGCGACGCCGATGCGCATGCATGCAAACACCGCGCTAAACTCCCAAAACCAACGGCAAATCCGATGAAAAAAAAACAAGAAAAACAGCGCTTGCCCTCACCTACTTAAACCACCCCAACACATTGTTCACAGCCCACACACCACCAAGATCGGCGAGCTAGTTAGCTACATCGATCGAGGCCATCAGCTAGCCATGGCGGTGGAGAGGGAGGGAGCCGTGGTGGCGAAGGGCCACGAGGAGGGGATGAAGATGGCGGTGTCGCTGCTGGAGGAGTTCGGCCTCCCGCTGGGGCTGCTGCCGCTGGCGGACGTGGTGGAGGTCGGCTTCGCGCGGGCCAACGGCTACATGTGGATCTCCCAGCGGAGGAAGGTGGAGCACCACTTCAGGATGGTGGGCAAGCACGTCAGCTACGACGCCGACATCACCGGCTACGTCAAGCCCAGGTGCATCAAGAAGCTCAAGGGCGTCAAGGCCAAGGAGCTCATGCTCTGGCCCCCCGTCAACGAGATCACCGTCGACGACCCGCCCACCGGCAAGATTCATTTTAAGAGCCTCGCCGGCGTCACCAAGACCTTCCCCGTCGATGCCTTCGCCGCCGGCCAGTAGACGTATATATGCATGCAGCATATATACATGCTGGTTCATGCTCTACATAATATTCTTGCTGCTATACACTCCCTCCGTTTCAGATTATAAGACGTTTTGACTTTGGTTAAAGTCAAATTAATTTAAATTTGACTAAGTTTATAGACAAATACAATAATATTTTAATATCAAATTAGTTTCATTAAATCAATAATTGAATATATTTTCATAATAAATTTATCTTGGGTTGAAATTATTATTATTTTTCTATAAACTTAGTTAAACTTAAAGTAGTTTGACTTTGATCAAAGTGAAAGCAAACGTCTTATAACTTGAAATGGAGGAAGTACTTATTATCTTGTTTTTCTTTTTCTTTTTTAAACGAACCGCATAAGACAGCGCGATATTTCCTCCTACTGCTGCTGCTGCTGTTGTGTATGCATGCAGTCACGGTACGTGATGGTATGTTCATGGTGAGTCGCTTGGTATAAAGAATCGTGAGTTGCATTTGCTGCGTAGAGGGGAGAGCGCATGGAGTTTGGTTTGGAACTTGTTCGGTTTACATGTTTTTCATGAAACCTTAAATTATGCTGAATAAAGCTTTTAATAATCCTGTGCTAATTAAGACATATCCATACCTGATCAAGTGATATATATAGACGGATCGATGTACCTCAAACTCGTAAGAAGAAAAGAACTTGTGAAAAAGGGTGGATGCGCACTCATTCTGTATATTGAGGTTATGGAGGTCGAGAGATTTTCTGAAATATATAGTATCAGATAATTAACTAAAGCGCGCTGTCAAGCAGTATTAGTACTACTGTGGAACAGTTAACCAAAGCAATCAGGAATGTTACAGGTAACAATTCGTACTAATACTGTTCTCTTTCAATGTGAGAACAGTAATTAATGTTGTTGTGAGGAACTGGCTTCTCACAAATCACAGCTAGCCGTAATTGAGACTTACAGGTAACTACTACTGGCCACTGGGAAGAGAAAATAACCGCCAACCCGGGTTAATTAATTGAAAATGGAGCTTACCACGTAATCAAGAATGACTAAGCTAATAACCTTCGGTTGTTCTTTCTGAATATTTTTTTTGGGGTTTGTCGTTTTGATTCAAAGCGGCAAATCCAGTTCACCGTGGCTTAATTACCTCTATGCTCTATCATGCACGCTAGTCAGTCTTCTATGCAGAATTTTTTTTTTAAAAAAAAGTTTTAACGAGCTCCGATCCATGCATAATGCATGGCCAGAAAAGAAGCCTAGATTTTGTTCATAGTGGCACAGAAAGTAGATGAAACGATGTGTTATTCATAGATTCTGACCTAAATTTACAAAGTAAAGAAAAGGGCAGAAAGATTGAAAGAACATTAGAACAGCTAGGGTAGAAATGAAGAGGAACTAAGATTAAGTAATTTACTAAAAAATAATAATTGAAGAGGTAGCATGCAAGTTATGCTATGCTTATTCATGCAGCAATAGCTTCTTTATTAGCTGCTCTTCTTTTCGCTGGAGGAGCCTACCTTGTGATCGCCATGGCGACTGGCCTCTCTCCCTGAGCCAAACCTCTGGGCACTATTCAGCTCCGGTGCATCGCCGGCGACGGCGTCCTTGCCGGTGAGCCTCTGGACGACGGACTTGAAGTCGTCGGCGGTGTCGGCTTCCACGTACACCGTCTCGATGATCTTCACGGTCACCGGCTTCGCTTCATCCTCCCCTGACATCGAAGAGGCGACACACCAAACAATCACAGAGAGAGGATGATAATGGGCAGCTTAGCTAGAGTTTCTTCAGGATGAGGAGAACCGAGGAAGAAGAAGAAGAAGAAGAAGAAGAAGAAGAAGAAGAAGAAGAAGAAGAAGAAGAAGAAGAAGAAGAAGAAGAAGAAGAAGAAGAAGAAGAAGAAGAAGAAGAAGAAGAAGAAGAAGAAGAAGAAGAAGAAGAAGAAGAAGAAGAAGAAGAAGAAGAAGAAGAAGAAGAAGAAGAAGAAGAAGAAGAAGAAGAAGAAGAAGAAGAAGAAGAAGAAGAAGAAGAAGAAGAAGAAGAAGAAGAAGAAGAAGAAGAAGAAGAAGAAGAAGAAGAAGAAGAAGAAGAAGAAGAAGAAGAAGAAGAAGAAGAAGAAGAAGAAGAAGAAGAAGAAGAAGAAGAAGAAGAAGAAGAAGAAGAAGAAGAAGAAGAAGAAGAAGAAGAAGAAGAAGAAGAAGAAGAAGAAGAAGAAGAAGAAGAAGAAGAAGAAGAAGAAGAAGAAGAAGAAGAAGAAGAAGAAGAAGAAGATAATTAAGTAGATGATGAGCCGTCACTGGCAGAAATTTTGACTGTGATTTTGGACAGAACTTGAATAAGAGGTAGAGAGATAGGTTACACAAACATCGAACTACTCTTCCTTCTCGGTGCACTTAATGACTTAAATATACTACGGTAGATCATGTAGTGGCACTGACTTGTCATCCTCACTCGATATACTATAATTGAATCAGTCATGAAAGCCCATAAAAAAGTACAGCTTTTTCAGGCTAAGTATGATATTATATCAACTCTTAAATTATGAGACCAACGAAAAATGGTGATTTTCATGACGGCCACACGTGTTAGGAATATGCATTACGCATGCAGTTGGCAGTGGTGCTCTCTGGATTTTTACGGAGGAGGAAGAAGAAGAGGTCGAGGTGGTTTGCATTGGCGTCTGCTCTTTGGGCCCCGTAGTTGACAAGTTATCATGGTCAACATACGTTACATCAGCTTTACTACATGCTGCTGCTGTTTGTTCTTCAGTCAATACCGTGACCGACCAAAACACTGTTACCGCTGTTTTTAGACCTGTTCAATCGTAATATTGCAGCCAACAAATACCTAACCTTAGACATTGGCTGTGGTTAGTTCTTTAGCCAAATTTTTTTTAAGTATACGGACACATATTTAAAATATTAAACGTAGACTAATAACAAAACAAATTACATATTCCGTATGTTAACTGCGAGACGAATTTATTAAGCCTAACTAATCCATCATTAGTAAATGTTTACTGTAGCACCACATTGTCAAATCATGGCGTAATTAGGCTCAAAAGATTTGTCTCACAATTTACATGCAAACTGTGCAATTGGTTTTTTCAGCCACATTTAATGTCCCATGCATGTGTATAAATATTTGATGCGATGGAATTTTTGGAAGTTTGAAAAGAACTTAACAAGGCCATTATCAACTATAATAAGCTGCACAGGTCGCATCGTAAATAGCGAAACTTCAAAAGGATGTGTCCTTTACTCAGATAGTAGAAGTAACATTGCAGAGCTGGTCTATTCAAGCGGTGCAGTTCTGCAGTTGTTTGGTGGCACGATAGAGTTTTTAATGTTTGTAAAAGTATTCAACAGATTAGAATTGAATTTGAAACCCAACTTTGCATAAACTTGTGTCAGCATCACACCTGCTTGCGTAATAGAGTTTAGAAAAGTTTCTCTTAGATCTCTTTACCCCTCTGAATTTAGCATATGCAGGACAGCCGGAAACGGCCAAATATGGTTAGACACAACCACACAACACACGACTGAACTAGAACCTACAACAAATTTGGACATCCTGGCTAACACAAGAACATTTCAAAAAGAACGACGACTAACATTCGTGGTAACAAGGTATTGGAACTTTGGAAGCATCCTGCTTACAACATAACAGGATGCTGGAGCGTTCTTTCCCCAAAAACGATGGTTCTCCTTCCTAGATGCCATTAGCGTGCCAATCAGTATCACACTCCTCGTCCTACATGCCTTCAAACTGTCAAGAAAACAATGCTCCAGTGAGATTTGCTTGCACCATTATATTCATCCAAAAATAACTTTTCAATATTACTAATATGGCTACCAATGGTTACCGATCAAGAATAGCAGGAAAACCAAAAGTAAGGGGAACAAATATATCATGATACAGAAATGGTATTAAAGGTTGAAAAGCAAAAGGAAAGAAAATGCATGGCTCAACAATGTGCAATCTAGAAGGGATTGATTTTTTAAAATAACAAGTTTATACAAAGTAAGCCAGCTTCCATGAAACCTTAAAACAAAACCAGGCTTTATGTTTGGCTTTTCAATCCATTTTTATACCAGAACCAGTCAAAGGCTAGCCTGACTACAGCCCTCCAACAAAATCACAGACCCATAATGCAGCAGCAGAAATAACAGGTTATGAATATGTTTACAGCCCAAACGTATAATCTTAGAAACTAAAAAAACAGTTAACATTTTCACGCTGCTGATGCATGAGCTAGTGGCATACTGGCATGAATAGAAGAATGGTCAAAACAATGAGAGTTTTGTGCATATTGATGTAGCACTTGCAAAAAAGATAATACAGCAAGTTGTAGGGAAAAATATGTGAATGTGTGCTTGACAATAAAGAAAGGCAGATGGTAGTGCAATGTTTCGTTTTATTAAAACTTGGCAAAGGGAACTATATATTACCGATGATCCAGGATCTCCATTAAGTACAACATCTTTCTTTACTGGCAGTTCAGAAGCTCTTGAACCCTTTGTGTCACCCTAGAAGATCAACAAGTAAATTGAATAAACCTTCATTACCAAAACTTAAAGATTAACAAGTAATACAACATGGGAAATACCTCCATCTTCAGTACCATCAAGGGTAATCAACGGCCGTTGTTATTCATGCAAGAAAGGGGAAAAAACTATCAGTGCACGTAAAAATTTGTGTATAATATGGAAAAGAAAACAAAGGAAATTATATCGGTAAATATCTTTTTCTGGAGGACAATGAAACATCCTTTTGTTGTATTTTATATCTCACTAGTGATTGAAATTAAAAATATATGCTGATGAAAAAAAATAATCTTGGTTCAGGCACTAATGTCAGTTCAGCAAAAATGTTACATGTCTTCAGCATAAATGTAGTTCGTAATCTGACAATTGCAAGTTTGCATTGGCGTTCATCAGATATGTAGCTTTATGGACATAAAACAAAATTACAGTCCATGTTAACCTGGCCACTCTGCCAGCAGCACGCCTACAGATGGAAGACTACGGCCATTTTGAATCGGTTCATGCCAATAAGTACAAAGAAAATTCCACCTTTACAGTGCATACCCTGGACCTAGAAATATTGGGCGCTTAACATTCAGGCAGCACATTCAACCTTTCCGCAATCTACTGTTGGCAACTAAATCAACCATCCATCAATTTGGAGTGAATCAACCCATGTGACAGACCAAGTAATACTAAGTCAAGGCCTTGATATAAGTACAATCACGAAAGCTCTCTCCTTTTGCACGAATCATGGCCTCATGGTATATGCACAATCCAATCAGTGCAGAGCTCGTATGAGCATCAGTCTGTGTATCAAAAGCTTAGGCAAACTGTGTGCGAATATAGAAGCCTACGCCTACCTAATCGAGGTGAACCAGCCTTCACTTCCCACGTAGTAACATATGCATCACTAGGCAATACAATACTAGGAAACACTCTGGAAGAGAGAGGAGAGGAACAATACCTCCCGGTAGAGCCTGAGGTAGAGCTTGAGAGGCTCGACATAGTCCTCGAATCCGAGCGTGCCCATTGACCAGATCAGGTCGTCCCCATTGATGGTCTTGCGCTTCTCCTTGAGGCACTTGTCGCTTGCTCTGCAGGGAAAGATGCCAAAGATGGCCGTCAGTCACCCTTGCCATCTGCCCATCAGGTGCACGACAAAATGCGCCGCCGCCGCTCCGAACTGGATCGGATCAAGCAAGCTCCGGCACGGATGGGTGGGAACGGTGTACGGTGCGCATGGAAAACGGGCGGATTAATTTGATTTTTTTAAGCAATTTTCGTATATAAACTATTTATAAAAAATACACCGTTTAGCAGTTTGAAAAGCGTGCGCGCGAAAAACGAGAGAGAAGGGTTGGGAAAAGTAGCATTGGAACACACCCGTACCTACACGAGAACCCACAGGGCTATATGGCTTTCTCTCTCTCTCCGTCCCAAATAAAAACATGAAAACCCTCACATCCCCTCCTAGCAGAATGAATCTGAGGGTTGGTTTGGTTTGTGGTCTAAATAGGCCTTACCAAATTTTGTCAATGCCAAATTTTGGCAAGTTTTGACATGACTAATTTTGGTAAAGCAAAGTTGTGTTTGGATTGAAACCAAAATAGCCTAAGTTCACTATTGAAATGGCCTATTTTTTTTGGCATGCCAAAATTTGGCTTCAAACCAGATATACACTAAACACTATTGAAAGTGCCAAATATTGGTAAGCCTAATTTAGGCCTCAAACCAAACTAGCCCTGAATTACCCTTTTGTCCAAATTAAGTGACCTAGCATGCAAGTCATTTTTGAGTTTTTTTAGGATGGAGGGAGCACCTAACATGTACTGCGTCCGATACCTATGTGACCGATTGGGCCATCGGGATCAAAGGCTGAGTTTTCCGATAGTACACCACTTCCTGAACCGTTAACCGATACTGTCTTCGTATTACTCGGTTGAGTATTTTGTTTTGCGTGCTGCTAATATGCTATTCAATATGGAGGTTCAAACATGTCCTAATTTCGTTACACGGTGGTGTGTAACCAGCAAGACATTTGGGCTCCGCCATCATTTTTTACTGTCCTTTTCTTTGGTAGTAACATTTACAGTATAAAACATCGATCATTAATAAACGTTACTATTTATCTTTTAGGTTTGACGATATCGCTGGCTCCACCAGATAAAACAATGAAAGTAACATTTTTCTACTCTATCAACGCGTTACACAGCTTGCGGTAAGTCGGCTCCAACCAGCACCTTAATTAATTAATATGTTAATGCTGGCATGATGGATTTGGTATGGTTGGTACTCCTGGGTGATCGCCTAATTTCAGCCCTCTCTCATGTGACGCAACAACATCGACGACTAGTCGACTAGGATTAAGATCAGGTGAGCTGACGTACGACATGACATCCTTTGCTTAACCGACTTCCCCCTAGCAGAACAAATCACAACAGAGTTTCTCTCAGGAAACAGACCTGTATATTCCACATTTGTCACAAAGATGTTAACTGAAACCTACGTACTAACTAAAGGGAACAACCTAACAATTTTTAAACACGGGATTATGATCAACAAAGCCTTTTCTTATACACCGCCTGCGCTTGCGTGTGCAAAAGAGATCTTGCCGGCACTACTTTTATCATTTCCATCACCACTTTTATGTCTCTATGACCATCGATAAATCATGCATGATCACAAACAAAATTGTGGCATTGCTCTACTAATCCATGGATTTCTTTTTGTTGTTCTATCCACAACAACATGATCCTGTTTGTACCGACCACGCTAGCTGATGCAGACATCCATAGACACTCCCCCGACATGTGGTCGTATCAGACGTCACAGGTTGTGATCTCCAAAATGTTTGCTTTGGTCAGTGGCCTAAAGCCAGACACCGAACCCAATTAAACAAAACCAAGTTACTTCCAGTTCAGAAACAACAACGTTTAGTCGCGATGCACGGATTATTCTTCTCACCGGCGATACGAAATGGACCGTAGGACGGGTGACATATGGAACCGGAGGGAATCGCCCACGCGTACTCACGGCAGACAGCTACGCGTGAGCCAACTGCAGCGTGACATGGGCGCGAGGTGGCGCCGCGCCTGGCAGCCACATGACGCCCTCCCTGGTTGGCCGGTGTGTCTCATGGCCCGGGGCCCCCTGCCCTGAGACTCCTGTCTTGTCCCAACGTGCGTGGCCGGATGCATCGATATTCCATCGCCGACGACGATAGTAGTACGTGCCGTGTCCAGTCGCGACCGCCCGTCGTCGTCGTCGTCGTCGTCGTCGCAGCAGAGACACTGTCGATCTCACGCTGACATGATGCGGATCGGCCAGGCACAGCGCCGACCATTCGCAAATGGAAATCTCTCTGAATCGTGGCCAGGGACGGACGGACGCTTGCCGACAGTTGCGACGGAGACGAGCAGCGGACGCGGGCGGATTTAATTTGACGGGCGACGTGGGTTGGTGAGGATGGAGAGGAGAGTTGATCATGGTTACTTCCGAGTCGTTACAAGTCCTTGATTTTGATTTAGCAGCTGAACCTGATCGGCATTCCTTCCTACTACTACTACTACTACTTCCACGACGGTTCTACTACCTGCCATTGCCGCGTTCTCTGCTTCAAGAGGCTAATACTAGCTTAATTAGCTACCAACCCTACCGCTAGTATAGCTACTCCCTCCGTCCCCCAAAAAAAAAAGGCAAACCGCGAGTGTGCGTGCCAACGTTTGACTGTCCGTCTTATATGAAATTGTTTTATAATTAGTATTTTTATTATTGTTAGATGATAAAACATGATGAATACTTTATGCGTGACTTATCTTTTTAATTTTTTTATAATTTTTTAAATAAGACGAACGATCAAATATTGGACACGAAAAACAGGGTTTGTCTTTTTTTTTTAAGGACAGAGGGAATAATTATGAGCCTCCAGAAACAGACACCAGGCGAGATTGCGAGATCGTGACGATGGCTGCATTCAGGGAGGGTCAAATTTAATTTGGATCTGACCGGCCACCAAGCCGGCAGGTGCAGTTAATTGGATGCATATACTCCCTCCGTCCAAATATAAGAACATATGATATCCTACGCCCTAAGTTTTTATATTTTGGCACAGAGAAAGTATCACACTACTAGTATACTACCATGTCCTAAAAGAATTAAACCCCGAGTCTGAATCTATATACACATTTCTATTTTAAGATATGTGTGTCTAGATTTAAACCCAGAGTTTGATTTTTTTTAAGGACGGAGGAGACATGCCTGTGCTCCATATACATACACAGTGCGTTTTGGTCTTGTTGGTAGCGAGTGTAAAATACGAAGTGCTCGTGAGGGAACAACGGAAGAACAGGACGAACGGCACTAGTACCAGCGTCGATCTCCGTGACTTGGGAGATGATTCGATCATGCGTCTGTCGCGTGGACCATGGACAAATTACGCGACTATTCGATCAGGATCATTTGCAAAATCGCATTGATCGCATGGTCCCAATTAACCGACTCGTTCGATTGCGTACAAGAAATTTTTAAAAACCAAGAGACAAGATCACACCAAATGATCAATCTATACCTAACTGGCCAATTATTAGCATTTGGCTCGCTATGCTTAGGGCACCCACAATGGTTATGTATAGGCTCTCTATAAGAGATCTATGTCAGTATATTTTTCTACTTGGAAGAGATTAAATGAAGAGAGAGAGCAAAGCTATCTACTAACTTGGAGATAGTCTATAGGAAAAAACGAGGCAATGGATTAGAGAGCTATAGATACTCATGTAGACATACCATTGAAGTGATTTATTATTAATGTAATCTATTGCTGAGATATACATGTTTTATATATAGCACCTTACTTGCTGTTTAAGAGAAAACAGAGTCGATAGTGTAGAGGCGTCCCCTGTAACTACCAACGGTCGTGGTGGGGCCCAGAAGGGAGGGAGGGCCACGTGGTTGGGAGGGGGGTGGGGGCCCACCGGTGCTGTCGGCTGTATCCGCAACGTCGTGGCACCTACCTCCCTTCTCCTGCCTTACGTGGCGGCTCATAGTTGTGGGTCCCACATTTTTGGCTCCTAGGATCCGGTGCGGGGCCCCCAAAAATGCGAGATTTGGCTTGGCTGCCTCCGTCCCTCCCACTTCACTGCTCCCACGTTGCTCCACATGTTCTCATGAATGATGGTGCTAGTGATACCACCACTGTTACAAAATTTGGTCAATTATTTGTATATGTACACAATACATTGGACATGCTATACACTCTCTTTGTTACACTGTAGACATCATAGTTTTTTTAAAAAAAATAAAATGAAGCTTTGTGATAAACTTAACGTTGACAAAAGGTTGCTTTCCTGAAAACAATGAAAAATATACTGCTAATCTGTATGAGCAAAAAGGGTTTTCGCACGATCAGTTTGTCCATGTTCACGGGAGATTCTATGAATGCTACTACCACTATTAGTACAATTTTTGGTCAATTATTTGTATACTCATCATACGACATGCTATACACTCCCTCCGTTAGTGCAGTGCAGTTTTCATATATACTCCATCGGTTCCAAAATATAAGTATCTTTAGACTTCGATGTAATCTTCGAGATGCTACTTTGACCAACAATATATATAAAATTAAGATGTTTTAAATAAAAAGAGTATATTATGATAGTTTGTTTAATAATAAATCTAGTAACATCAAATTTACATGATTGATCTTTTTTTATTTTTTCTATTAATAGTTAAAGTTAAAAATAAGTAACTTGACACTATTACAAAAATATTTATATTCTAGAACGGGGGAAGTATGTAGTTTCCTTTTTTTAAGCTTTGGGATAGTTAAACTTAGGCTCTGTTTGATTCAGTTTAGGATTATTATAATCTAAATTATAAGGAGTAAGCTGAAACAAACAAGTAGATTATTATGATACATTATTATAATCTATAAGCTAGATTATTATAATCTAATAATCTTCTTTGGAGGAGCTTTTTCCAGATTATTGAGTGGCTAAAGACTCGTTACCCTTAAATGCCTCTAATAATCTAGAGAAATAAACAACTCACAACTTATTCTATACTAGCTTATTATAATCCAGCTTAAAGTAATCTGATTTAATTATCTAGATTACAATAATCTTAATGTTGTCGAAAATTATCATCCTGGAAACATCGAAAAAGCTACTAGTAATTTTTATGAACAAAAAGGGTTTTGGCACGATCGACTGATGTTCACACGCAGGAGATTCTATGGAATGTGCCCGGGTGATATTTCTCCACGCGCATGCGCGTACGTACGGCAGCGATTGCCACGATACCGACGTACTGTACGTGTGTTCAATTCCCAGCGAAAACATTCCGGCGAAGGGAAGAATCCTTACGTCGACGTCTAGCTGCCCATATGCATCGTCGTCCACATCTCTCGATCGAGCTACTAATCGTATACAGTACGAAATTATATATATGGAGATACTTTCACACACACTGGCTGGTTTCTTAGCCAGTATAGGCTTCAATCTCCAGCTACAAATTAATACTCTAGCTCCCTCCATGTTTTAATGTATGACGCCATTGACTTTTCAATCAACGTTTGACCATTCGTTTTATTCAAATTTTTTGTGCAAACATGAAAATATTTATGTCATTCTTAAATAACATTTGATGATGAATCAAATCACAATAAAATAAATGATAATTACATAAATTTTTTGAATAAGACGAATGGTCAAACGTTATATAAAAAGTCAACGGCGTCATACATTAAAATATGGAGGTAATACATGCCTAAAGCAATGTAGGAATAATAATTTAGAACCAGGAATATTCTTATCTTCCCTAAATACTACTTCCTCTGTTTCGTATTATGAGTTTTTTTTATTTTTTTTTCTAGTCAAACGTTTTTAGATTTGATCAAACTTATATAAAAATAGTAACATATATAATATTAAATGGAGAGAGTGCTAACAATTTGTTACACCGTAGTGTATGATCAGTAGCGTCCTTGAGAGTGCTAACAATTTGTTACACCGTGCTGTATGATCACTGGCGCTTCAAAATTCCAAGGACCACCCTTCGTTTTGGTGTAGGAGTATCACATCCTTTAAATCTGACGAAAATAATAACAAAATAGATTTAATTTTGATATTATGCAGTTTTGATGTATGGGATAGAACTACCCAATAAAAATTCATGGAACCGCCACTGCGTATGATGCATGGCAGCTAGCTGGCCGAGCTAGCACACAAAAAGTGCACCTATCCGATAAGCCGATAACGCACTTGCCTTTTGACCCTTTTCTGCACCATTAACCGGAGTATACGTACGTACATGGTAGAGTTAATTGGTCTCTGCATGGGCGTGAGAACGCATTCTGGCACACTATGGAGATTGGAGAGTATAGTAAAAAAGCTCAAAAAAGTACTTCCTCCGTTTCACAATGTAGATCATTCTAGCATTTCCCACATTTATGTTGATGTTAAAGAATCTAAATAGATATATATGTCTAGATTCATTAACATTAATATAAATATAGGAAATGCTAGAATGACTTACATTATGAAACGGAGGAAGTAGTACATAATACCCATATACTACTTCAGCTAGCTAGTATTCCTAGTTGCTTTCGATGGAAGAAAGAATAATACGATGGCCGTGTCGGCCCAATCGACGCCACATGGTACAGTGTGTGTCGTGTCGCTAACTATGTGTTTTGTCCTGGAGCACCGTTTGCATGTTGCATCATAGATACATAGCCCCATGCATGTGGCCGAATTAATGATGAATAAACATGCCATGAGAGTATATACGAGACATACACATGTGCAAAACTATTATATTACTGTATCTCACAGGAGAATACAGGATGACATCAATTCAGGACTAGCTCTCGATCGAGACACGTTGCTTAGCAGCAGGTGCGTACCACTCACTGTTCTCCTAAACAATGACGAGGAATGGGGCGGCCATACATGGACCATGTAATCGTACGTCCATCGATGAACAGGAACCGGACCGGCCGTGCATGCATCTGTTCGTTACACATGGCCCATGCATGGGGCCCGCCCGAGTTTAAGGGTGTGTTTGAGGAGAAGGGGATTGGGTAGATTGGAAAGATATATAAAACGAGGTGAGCTATTAGCTCATGATTAATTGAGTATTAACTATTTTAAATTTTAAAAATGGATTAATATGATTTTTTAAAGTAACTTTCCTATAGAAAATTTTTGTAAAAAACACACCGTTTAGTAGTTTGGGAAACGTGCGCGTGAAAAACGAAACAAACAAACTCTCTCTCTCTCCCTTTCGAACGCTGCCTAAGTATGTAGAGTACCATCAAGCGCGTGTAAAAACGTCGCTTTATATGTACATCGCGTTAGTTATACCAACTCGATCGTAAATAGAGTACGTGTTTGTGCGCTAATAAAATTCCGTGTGGGTCGCGTCATATGCATCGCAGTCGTCATGATATCACCCTGGCTTACCTTAGTTTTTTGAGGCGGAGATGGACGGAGATGGCGGAGGGGATCAGCGCCGTTGGTTGGGGAGGAGGGAGAGGGAGGAGGACGCCACCGGCCGCCGGATCTCGCACTTGTCCTTGTGTTTGACTCCGCTGGAGACGATGCTGTGCCTTGCCTTTGCTTAGATTTCTTCTCTTTTTCAACTTCTCTTCCCCTTTTTTTCCTCGCTCTCCGTTTCTGCTTCTCTCGTTGCAGTCAAAATGGGCCGAAAGGGCTAGATTTGTTGGCAAGTATATGGGCCCGATCGAGTCTGCTCGGCCCATCAGTAAAGTAGCGGGCTAACTGCGCCGGTAGCGTCGGCGACACTTGTGTACGGCGGCGAGTCGGTAAGAGCAAGTTTAATATAGCCAACTGATGGCTCTTATCATTTATAGTCAACTTAATAGCCAATCCATTACCTATAAATATATACTACACAATTAATATCTAGTCCCACCTGTCATACACTCACGTGTCTTGGAGTCCGTGCTGCAGCTGGCTACAAATCTGTAGCCCGCACCTCTTATCTGTCCTCTTTTATCTCCTTAAAAAATGTTTATAGCTGGCTTATAGCCTGCTATTTACATGCTCTTAAGCAGGTACAATAGGAGAGCTATAAACACATCTCGAGTAGATAAAAAAGGAGATAGAAGAGTAGCGGGCTATAGATTTGTAGCCAGCTATAGCACGAACTCCAAGATACATATGTGTATGACAAGTGGGACCAAATATTAGTAGTGTAAATATATGTTTATAGGTAACTATTGTATAAATTGGCTATTAAGTTGCTCTAATAGTATAGCCAACTGTTGACTCTAAATCATATATAGTCAACTTAATAGACAATTCATATAATAGTTATATATAAATATATATTGCATAATTAATATTTGGTCACACCTGTCATACACACATGCACCTTAGAGTCTGTACTGCAGCTGGCTACAAATCTATAGCCCGCTATCATTCTCTCTTCTCTTTTATCTTCTTGAATTGTGTTTATAGTTGGTTTATAGCTTTCCATTGTACATGTTCTTAAACTTGCTCTAAGTTGACAAGTAAGTTCTCCCAAAAACAAGAAATTAATTAATCACATAAGTATAAGATATGTTAAAGTGTTAATCCTTCAGACCTATAAGTACCCAACTCTACAGGATCAAGCAATTAAGTATCATAGGCCGGCTTCCCAAATGATCACCTGACCATACACATAGTGTGTACATGTGTGTCGTGTCGCTAACTATGTGTTTTGTCCTGGAGCACCGTTTGCATGTTGCATCATAGATACATAGCCCCATGCATGTGGCCGAATTAATGATGAATAAACATGCCATGAGAGTATATACGAGACATACACATGTGCAAAACTATTATATTACTGTATCTCACAGGAGAATACAGGATGACATCAATTCAGGACTAGCTCTCGATCGAGACACGTTGCTTAGCAGCAGGTGCGTACCACTCACTGTTCTCCTAAACAATGACGAGGAATGGGGCGGCCATACATGGACCATGGTAATCGTACGTCCATCGATGAACAGGAACCGGACCGGCCGTGCATGCATCTGTTCGTTACACATGGCCCATGCATGGGGCCCGCCCGAGTTTAAGGGTGTGTTTGAGGAGAAGGGGATTGGGTAGATTGGAAAGATATATAAAACGAGGTGAGCTATTAGCTCATGATTAATTGAGTATTAACTATTTTAAATTTTAAAAATGGATTAATATGATTTTTTAAAGTAACTTTCCTATAGAAAATTTTTGTAAAAAACACACCGTTTAGTAGTTTGGGAAACGTGCGCGTGAAAAACGAAACAAACAAACTCTCTCTCTCTCCCTTTCGAACGCTGCCTAAGTATGTAGAGTACCATCAAGCGCGTGTAAAAACGTCGCTTTATATGTACATCGCGTTAGTTATACCAACTCGATCGTAAATAGAGTACGTGTTTGTGCGCTAATAAAATTCCGTGTGGGTCGCGTCATATGCATCGCCGTCGTCATGATATCATCCGGGTGGGCGTAGGGTAAATGGCTAACCCGTGAAACCCACTTATAGACTAAAATAAGCCACGAACCCGCTTATTTTGATCTATAAGTGGGTTCGCGGCTGACCTACTTACAGCCCTAGGTGGGCGGCTGGCACGCAGGGCCACGTACGCGTGCCAACGCGTGAGGAGACAAGCGCACGCACAGCGCGACACGGAAGGCCAGGTCCAGGTGCGTGCAGTGGCCAGTGGAGAATTAAGGCCGAGTTTAGTCCAAATTTTTTCTTTAAATTTTTAACTTTTTTATCACATCAAAACTTTTCTCCACATATAAACTTCTAACTTTTTCGTCACATCGTTTTAATTTCAACCAAACTTCTAATTTTAGCGTGAAATAAACACAGCCTAACAAAAGCAGAGGCACACACAAGAAGAGTATCGATAGATGAGGCGCGGCGGAGCCATGTGATCGGCGGTCCAAGGAGCAAACGGCGCGCGCATCATCGGCCTCTCGTCGCGTGGCGTGTCACGTCCGGTTCCCTGGTCGGGTGGCCGGATTACGGGGCGATAATGGGGGCGTCACCGAATCCGTGGGGTTACGTGGTCCGGGCCAGAAACCCGGCAGCATAACGGCCGATCCAACGGTTTAATTCGTTGTCAGCAGAAGCAACGGTAGGCCCGGGGGAGTCTGGGCTTGGGCCGTTGGGCGGGCCACATCGGGTAGTTGCGATGGGGTCGGTGTGTCACACACAAGGTTGTTGCTCTGTGCGCTGCTCCAACTGATAGTAGATAGGAGGAGTAGTCTTGTTTATACCAGGCATGTTTCAGCACGAGCAATTCGATCTCTTGTTGGATGAACTGGCAGCTACTCCTACTCTCTAGTACACTCTCTCAACCGTTAACCGTTTACCGGTTGCACCCGCCATCACGACGCCGCCCGCGCCGACCAAACCGGCCTGTTCCCCGGCCCCGCCTCTTGATGGCGACCTCGGATTGAACCCGCAAGCTACGGGCACACGCAGGCTGATAGCGTGCTGCGTGCGGCGTGCAGAACCCACGACGCGCGCGTTGGCAACTTTGCAGGCAGAAGCTAGCGAGTAGCCAAATTCGTGTATGCCGCAGTGTCACTACTCACTAGTGTGGCAGGTCGGTTCGATTAATCCACGTACGCATCGATCGCCGTCACGTACGCCGGCCACCTCTATGTATAATCTCACCACCACCTTATGCCGCCGGCCGGAGCAATGCAAAAGCGGCTGTCTACTCCCGCCCCGGACGCATCCTACGGGTGTGTTCGCTACCAAGGGATGGGTGGGAACGGTGTACGGTGCGCATGGAAAACGGGCGGATTAATTTGATTTTTTTAAGCAATTTTCGTATATAAACTATTTATAAAAAATACACCGTTTAGCAGTTTGAAAAGCGTGCGCGCGAAAAACGAGAGAGAAGGGTTGGGAAAAGTAGCATTGGAACACACCCGTACCTACACGAGAACCCACAGGGCTATATGGCTTTCTCTCTCTCTCCGTCCCAAATAAAAACATGAAAACCCTCACATCCCCTCCTAGCAGAATGAATCTGAGGGTTGGTTTGGTTTGTGGTCTAAATAGGCCTTACCAAATTTTGTCAATGCCAAATTTTGGCAAGTTTTGACATGACTAATTTTGGTAAAGCAAAGTTGTGTTTGGATTGAAACCAAAATAGCCTAAGTTCACTATTGAAATGGCCTATTTTTTTTGGCATGCCAAAATTTGGCTTCAAACCAGATATACACTAAACACTATTGAAAGTGCCAAATATTGGTAAGCCTAATTTAGGCCTCAAACCAAACTAGCCCTGAATTACCCTTTTGTCCAAATTAAGTGACCTAGCATGCAAGTCATTTTTGAGTTTTTTTAGGATGGAGGGAGCACCTAACATGTACTGCGTCCGATACCTATGTGACCGATTGGGCCATCGGGATCAAAGGCTGAGTTTTCCGATAGTACACCACTTCCTGAACCGTTAACCGATACTGTCTTCGTATTACTCGGTTGAGTATTTTGTTTTGCGTGCTGCTAATATGCTATTCAATATGGAGGTTCAAACATGTCCTAATTTCGTTACACGGTGGTGTGTAACCAGCAAGACATTTGGGCTCCGCCATCATTTTTTACTGTCCTTTTCTTTGGTAGTAACATTTACAGTATAAAACATCGATCATTAATAAACGTTACTATTTATCTTTTAGGTTTGACGATATCGCTGGCTCCACCAGATAAAACAATGAAAGTAACATTTTTCTACTCTATCAACGCGTTACACAGCTTGCGGTAAGTCGGCTCCAACCAGCACCTTAATTAATTAATATGTTAATGCTGGCATGATGGATTTGGTATGGTTGGTACTCCTGGGTGATCGCCTAATTTCAGCCCTCTCATAATTAATCGTATAATATTTATCTCCCGTTGGTGAATTCTACGTGGTGTTAAAGTTTGGTGGTATGATTTTTAAAATGTACCAAAATATATTATATTTATGCTTAGAAACTGTAAAATTTCTCAATCCGGTCGGTTGTCCGGCAGGAAGACTGAATGAATAGTTTGGACCAGAGTCCAACAACAGTACTCAACATGTGCTGCCTTCAGTGCTAGCTCCTACATTACTGGACCAGCATTTACACATTATATCACATAATTGGGTGTTAACTTCCAAATTTTCCCCACTAACCACTTCATGCCCCTTTCCCCCACATGCATGATGCATCAGGTTGAAAAAACACATAACATGCAGCTCTGCCACCTGGAGTTCTGCCTTGGCCAAAAGCAGCTCAGTATCATCTGAAACAATGTGTAATTTGCATCATGCATGCATGGCAGGATAAGCAGGGATTAATCCATTATTAACTGCTACTACCATGAACAGCTAGACAAGACAGCGTTGGGTCAATTAGGTGGGGGTTCTGCTGCGGATAACGTACGTGACGGAACCAACAACCACCCAGATGATCTGGACGTGCGAAAGGAACGTGTAGCTATAGCTTAATTAGGCTGTGTTTAGTTCAACGCAAAGTTTAGATTTTGGTTGAAATTAGAGATGATGTGACTGAAAAGTTGTGTGTGTATGACAGGCTGATGTGATAAAAAAGGACTGAAGTTTGGATTCAAACTTTGGATCTAAACACAGCCTTAGTTTTTGGATAACAATTTGGGCACAAGCTGGATTAGGGATAATGATGGCCACGGCGTCATTAACATTAGCTATCAGCTATCATGGATTAGGGATAAAGGTGGCATACGTGTTGCACAACACCTTGATTTGAAACGGTAACCTATCAGTTAATTATGCTTCTGATCATCAGCCTGATTGCATGATGGATTTCGATCTGACGGCATGGCTGGCCATGCTTTTCAATAGTTGGAGTTGGACTATTGACAGACAAGAAGTATTGTCCGCACTCACCCGTACTACTTCCTCCGTTCTAAAAAAAAAATTCAACCTAGTTTAGGACGGAATATAATCTAGTACAACGAAACTCTAACCAGATTCGTTGTACTAGATTATGTCCCATCCCATACTAGGTTGGTTTTTTTGAACGGAGGGAGTATATAATAAAGGACAATACTTGACTGTTAATCCAAATACTACCAAAATGCAAGCCAGGAATTTCACTTGAAAAACATTGTTCCATTCGTTTCAAAATATAGTACTCTCTTCGTTCCAGAATATAAGAAGTTTTAGGGTTGGACACGGTTATTAAGAAAGTAGGCATAAGTGAGTGGTGGAGGAGGGTTGTGATTAGTAGTGAAGGTATGTGGGAAAAGTGAATGGTGGAGGGTTGTGATTGGTTGGAAAGAGAATATTGGTGGAGAAGTTGTTATATTTTTAGACAAATACTGAAGGCTAAAAGTTGTTATATTTTAGGATGGAGGGAGTATGATACTACAAATATAGATATACTTCGTTTAAATTCATAAGTACTAGATGGTGTCTATAAGTACTACTCCCTCCGTCCCATAATATAAGGGATTTTGAGTTTTTGTTTGCAACGTTTGACCATTCGTCTTATTCAATTTTTTTCGAAATTATTATTTATTTTATTTGTGACTTACTTTATTATCTACAGTACTTTAAGCACAACTTTTCGTTTTTTATATTTTTAGTTTAAATTCATAAGTACTAGATGGTGTCTATAAGTACTACTATATTACTATATTTTGAAAATGAAGAAGTACTCCCCTCATTCTAAAATATAACAATATAGAACTGGATGAGACATACCTAATCCTACGAATATATACAAACTTATAATATGTCACATCCGGTTCTATAATGTTATATCATGGAGGGCTCGAGTATAAAACAAACAAGCGCATAAGTTATGTAGATTCATTACTCTTCAAACAAGAGAGTTGACCACAAAGATATTTTTGTAAAAAGTAAAATTTAATTATTTGTGTACTCTTCGTTTCGTGCAGATAAGGAAGATCAGTTCAACTCTTCCGTCATTATGGCTCGAACTCCTGTTGCTCACATAATCAGCTAGTTAAATCCATCTAGTAGGTATAGTTGATTGCAGGGTTAGATTGTAATCCGGGATAGGCTGATGGCGGCAGGTAGGTGTGCAAACCTTTGGCGCCAAGTTTCAAATGCTAACCATCTTCCAATAAAAAATAAAATAAAGTGCTCATCATCTTGCTGATTGTTCTCCCAGCTGCTAGCTCACCTACTTCGTTGTCAGTCGCAGAGGATATCTTACAGGCAAAAGGAAGCTTTTCACTTCACAAAGATCATGGCCGAATAATAATGGAGACCATAACGTAAAAGATTTCACTGAAAAAGAAGTGAGAAACCTGAAAGACGGATGTCAGTAGGTCGAGTAACACTGAAGCAAATTCGAGTTGTGAACTTGCTGGCAGAGATTAGGATAGATCGATCGATTAGAGAGATTTTGATCAAAGAATTCAAAGAAAGAGATAACACAAACCCCACAGCTCGATTACGACGTTCTCTCAAATCGATCGACAGCTAATTAAGACCACAGGGTTGTTACTATTAGTCGGCATATGTTAATTAGAGGCTGGCATTGCGACAGCTGAGCCTCTCTGAAGAACACACGGTTCTCCGGATTCAGAAAGATGGATGAGATTACACGGTTCATGGCGATTGGAGATGATCATGTTTTCAATTAATTTCTAGAATCAGATTCGCAGTAAGAAACAGGCCTAAAAGCTGCTGCCATAGCATGGTGGCTTAAATCATCGTAGACAATTAGGTCAACCAGCGAATATGATTTTTAGCTTTCTGCACTTGATGAAAGCCTTGATTCTCTGGTGAAATTAACGAATGATAGTGAGCAAAGAGGAATATGGCATTTCTTGATAATGCCCGACAGCCAAAACGAGAGACTTTCACATTGGACCTGCAGGACTGGATGGACTGAACAGAACTGATTCTGAAGAAAAAGAAAAAAAGTTAGCCAGGTCTCTTCCAATAGTCAATCTCGAGACATGGAAGCTTCGTACTGAAATGGAGGCATGAATCTTTACCAGTGCCAGCAGCTGATCTTGGTACAGCTTTTATATAAAGAAAAGGAGAGAACGAATTTCTGTAGTACAATTCCTTCTTATAAGGCAAATAGTTATGTTGACGGCAGGTGATGAAAGTCATAAAAGTCTTTTACATGAAGCTCATTAGTCTTAGTACAAGGGCCCATCGGAGTGCAGTAGTTTGGTGGAAGCAACTGAACTCTCACGGGAGTAAAAAGGTTCTCCTTTTGTTAACAAGGACTTTAATTTGATGCATCCTGTCATTTTAAAAACTCAACGCTTCTGAAACCAGTTCAGACTAATCAACTACAGTCCCAACTTGAGGATAGTGCGACTGGTATTGTGGCTGTGGGTACTGCGCAGCAGTAACGCAGAAGATATGCGTCCAGGAAACTCATGATTTTTTTTTAGTTTTATATCAGATCGATTCCTCTTAAAACCTTCTGAAATTCCTCCCCTCGAAACTAGCACTAATGTATGAAACGTACAAATGCATTGTCAATGTATATTCTTGTTGGGTGGGTATCCAACACATCAGATTTTAACTTGTAGCTACTAATTTAGGCACCATCGTTTGGCCAAATACAAATAATACGTCATATGGCGTATTAGCAAAATAATAATAATTTATAGTAAAACTTTTATGTATATGTTCTTAGCGACTTAAACGTCAATGCTGAAAAATAAACTTCAATGAGAAAACTTTAAAATTAACTTTTGAAATTCAAATTTTAGCATTGGCTGATGCTGAGTAGATGAAACGATTAGGGTATTATTATTTTTTGGATTTTGTAGATAATCCAGGCCTTGCTTGAGGAAGTTTCGAATCTTCAGTTCTCACAGAGTGTGAGAGATTATTGGAATCATCTCTAGTTCTCACCCAAATTATAAAAATTTATAGTTATAGGACCTGTTCGGTTGTCTAGCGTAGCACCAACAATTACGCGCATACATAAGGAAGCAACATGTTTCAATTGTAGCTATTGTAGCCGGTCGCCCAATAAGGGCATAGAATTCAGAAAAAAAAATATAACCCAAAAGCTAGAAAACCAACAATTCTAAATTCCAAATCGTTCTTTCTCGGAACCCTAGACTCCCCTAAATGATGACTGACATGTGGGCCCCGCCGCTCTCAGGCCCACCCACCTGTCAGTGACCACGTCTGAGGATCCCTTTCCCCTAAATAGCTGAAGATTTTAGCAATAGTTGTTCTGCTAAAGAAGGGAGAAAAAAGCATACAAAATCAGGTGTGGTCCTCCCTGTTGCTAGATTTTCACAGTGAATAAATTATGAATGACAAGATTCAAGAGTAAATTATGAATGAGGAGACAGAGAGAAAGGGTCTCTGATAGTCTGATTTCTTTTGTCCTTCTCATCAAATGAGTCCAAACGAAGGCCAAGAGCCTATTTAACCCCTCTCCCTACTCACTCCAAACCTCCTCACACATATCCCCCCAACCAAAACCAAAACCAAAAACCAAAAACCAAAACCTCTCCTCTTCCCTCTCCTTCTCTACCCTCTTCTTCTTCCTCCTCCATCCGAGAGGCAGCAAGCCAGCAACTGCACGAGCAACCACCCGCAGTCAGTGACCTAGGCGGCGGAGAGAGATCGGCCGGCGGCGAGCGACGAGGATGAAGTACGTGCTGGTGACGGGCGGGGTGGTGAGCGGCCTCGGGAAGGGGGTGACGGCGAGCAGCATCGGCGTCGTGCTCAAGGACTGCGGCCTCCGCGTCACCTCCATCAAGATCGGTAACTCCCGCCTCCGCCTCCGCCTCCGCCGCCGCCGCCGCCCGTTTTTCTCTCCCCCGAAACGCCGCCGTACTTGGCGGGTGCCGTTTAATTTTTTTTTCCTCGGTCAAAAATAGGCCGCAGCGTAATGGGTGGCCACGTGATCGCACAGAGCACGAACGCCACGCATCCCCGTACATACTAGACTGCACTTCTAATCATATACTAATACCGAATCATTTTTCTTTCATTTGGTTAAACTAGCTAGCTACTCCTCGAGATCACTAAACTGGAGAAAACACAGATAAAATTCTTGTTTTTTTTATAAAAAAAACAGTCATAAAAATATGCATTTTTCTTGACTTTTCCTATGAATCTTTTGTAGAAAACCAAACCTACCCAACATAGTGTCCGTGGACTAAGAGGACTTGGACTGATACCTGATATTTTAGCATGTCGCAGTACTCAGGTACTCAATCATGCAGTAGTAGCACTTGTTTTTGTATTTATGATTCCTTCAAAAGTGTTGTTTTCAGTCTGATGGTGGCTTTATACATTGCTTGCTTTGTGCTTTCTGACAGCCACTTGAAGAAAATGTGAAAGTGAAACTCGCACAATTTTGCCACGTTCCGGTAACAATGCTGCTTTCACCAAGTATTTCTAAATATATTTTGCTCCGGGCAACCTGAATTCTTAGTTTGATTTCATATTGCAGATCTCAAATATTGTCAATCTTCACGATGTTACCAACATCTGGCACATCCCTTTGTTGCTTAGGGTATGTCACATAAAACTTGTCCCAGTACATGGATGGCATTATTTTTAAAATAATCTCAGTAACAACTTGTGCTTTCTTATAGGACCAGAAGGCTCATGAATCTATTCTGAAAGTTTTAGATCTTCAATGGTATGTCTGCTGGCCAAAGATACGATGAACTCAGCACCTGGAGTCATTTCTTTTCATGACTTAAATGTATTCTTGGTTGTGACATGTAGTGTGGGAAAAGTGCCTCGAGCACCTAAGCTGACTGAATGGACTGAAAGAGCCAGCAAATTCGACAAACTGAAAACTCCTGTTAGTCTCATTTTACTCTGAACTTTTGCTTTTAGATATACATCAGTACATGTACATGATCAATAATTTGGTGCTCATAGTCACTGCGAACATATTTGCAGGTTAGGATTGCCATGGTTGGAAAGTATACTGGCCTATCAGACTCCTACTTGTCAGTTTTGAAGGTGACTTTTCTGACTGACTTGACATGTATTTGTGCATCAGTCAACAGCTGTTCAGTTGCTGCTGGACATGCTTCCGAGCTTGTTGGTGTTAGCAATACATTGGATATATCCCTTTCAACTAGATTTTGGGGCCTTACCTAGTTCGGTATTCCTTTCAGGCTCTTCTGCATGCATCGGTTGCTTTGGACAGAAAACTTGTGGTGGATTGGGTTCCTTCCTGTGATCTTGAAGATTCTGCAGCCACAGAGGTCAGTTTTATGCATTTTGTTTTTGATTCTGTTCAATTCTGATTCCCACATTGTAGAGTGCATAGTTTACTGATGCTTGGGGAATGGTTGCCTTGTGCAGACTCCTGATGCATATGAAAAAGCTTGGGATCTACTAAAGGTAAGTGCAGCACATATTACCAGGTGATGAGGTGATCCATTCTGCAGAACTTTGAAGGATGTTCCTCTTCCTCCTCAGGGTGCACACGGTGTACTAGTTCCAGGAGGCTTTGGAGATAGAGGGGTCCAGGGAAAAATTCTTGCTGCAAAATATGCGCGAGAAAACAATGTTCCATATCTTGGTATTTGCCTGGGCATGCAAATTGCAGTGATCGAATTCGCCCGCTCTGTCATGAAGTTGCGTGGTGCTAATAGTACAGAGTTTGATCCAGCTACAACGACGCCATGTGTTATTTTCATGCCGGAGGTAATTCCATTTCCAGTTATTGAATTTGGAAAATGCTCTTTATTTTCATAATTAACTTAATGTTTTCCCTGTACTTTGGCAATGATTCTGCAGGGCTCTAAAACCCATATGGGGGCAACAATGCGCCTTGGATCAAGGAGGACTTTTTTCCAGGCCAATACCTGCAAATCAGCTAAGCTGTAAGGGAACTGTTACCCTCATCATGCACTATTGTCTTTAAAACAGTTCACAATTTGTGTTTATCTAAATAATCGTTACAAAATCTGGACTGGATTAGGTATGGCAATGCAAGCTATGTAGATGAAAGGCACCGCCACCGATATGAGGTTTGTTGAGTAGAATCATCCCACGTTAGAAATTTCCTTTTATTTTCAGTTCAGTTTGCTGACAAAAACATCTTGGTATCTTTTAGGTGAATCCTGAAATGGTTCCAGAATTTGAGAAGTCAGGTCTCTCTTTTGTTGGCAGGGATGAAAGCGGGACACGCATGGAGGTAAAACTTACTGAACTTTTTTTGTTATTAGAACCCGTGAATATATTCACCACTTGCTAATGTATAATGTTTTACTGGATGCAGATAATTGAGCTACCAGCTCATAGATTTTTTGTTGGTGCACAATTTCATCCTGAATTCAAGTCGAGGCCTGGAAAGCCATCCCCACTTTTCATGGGTAAACCAGCCTTTCACCTCTACCTCATCTTGCCTGGAACAAATATGCTATTTACTTCTCTTTTCAAGCCAAACGATCAATTTCGTTTGCAAAGCTGAATAGTTAAACTATATGCCTGAATTTCAAGCCAAATGATCAATTTTGTTGGCAAAGCTGAATACTTAAACTAAACTAAATGCCTGAATGATTAACAGGATTGATAGCAGCTTCATCAGGACAGCTTGACCATTTGCTTCAGCAATCTTGCGGCGTCGTCAGCTCGCCAGTCAGACGTGGCAACTCCTGCAACGGAGCCACGAAACAACAGAAGCTATACCAAAATGGACATGTCAAGAACGGCCTGGTGAATGGCTGCTACTATGCAAACGGCAACAGCATTCTTCACACCTAGCAGCATAGCTCTGCATCAGGCCATTGCACTTGAGATTGAGAGATTTACTTGCCCTTTTTTTTGCGTGTTTTTTTCGTTTTTTTTTAGGGTTATGGATTCGTCTCTCTGCTAAACTAAGAAGAGATCGAAAGGGTCCTTAGCTCCAGCGACATGAAACGCCATTTCCGATGTTTTAAGGAGGGAGAAATGTGCACTTGAGCTGTCGCATCAACGCAAAAATAGCTAGGGTTTACTAGTAGTGAACTAGTTAATCTAATGCAATATTATTATTTCTTTTGTTTGTTCGTTTGCTTGCTTGATGCCTTCTCATATTATATTGAAGTTTAAGGCTAGCTGGAGGTGTGTAGCTAGCTTGGTGGAGCCTGCACATTTCACCTGTTTGTACATTGGAAAAGAACCACTATTTTCTTAGTAACTGAATTGATGAATACACATTATTTGGACATATGTATCAACTGCTCTTGTTCATAACTGAATCTGTAGCTTTTTCATGAATAGCTCTGAAACTTTATTTGTGATATCCACCTACCAAGTCATTCAAAATTCATTAAGAAAAAAAAGATCTGTAACGTCGAATGATGCGGTTCTAGAAATGTATCATCGAAGTGCATCGGTTCACATCAATAACAGCAAAATCACTTGATTTGATTAGCTTTAGTTGCAAAATCACTTGATTTGATTAGCTTTAGTTGGCTGCCAGCCTTGATCTGAGCTCGTCAGCAACAGCATCGATGAACTCTTCAGTGTTCAGATAATGACTCCTCGTGACACTGTAAGTTCAGAATAACAGTCAGTTAAAGATACAGTATAGATTGATGTAGCAGCGTTGAGACTGCAATTCCTCAGAGCATATAATAGCTGAGTAACGTACTTTGAAGATCCGTGAACAAGCAGAGCAAGGTCCTTGGTCATCTTCCCAGACTCGACAGCGCCAATGCAGGCAGCTTCAAGCTTCTGAGTGAAGTCCAGGAGGCTAGCATTGTCATCTAGCTTTGCCCTATATCACACAAGTGGTAAACGAGAAATCACAAGTCAGAACCATGGTAGTTGAGCAACATATCTTGCATTATCGGCAGAACGCAATGCTACCACATCTTTCCAGCCATATACCAAAAAGTTCCATATATACAATAGTGTACCTGTGTGCAAGTCCTCTTGTCCAGGCAAAGATTGAGGCAATGCTGTTTGTGCTAGTTTCACCACCTTTCTGATGAACACGGAAATGACGGGTGACAGTCCCATGGGCAGCTTCAGCTTCAATGGTTTTCCCATCAGGACATACCTAGAACATGAGTGCATGAACCAGTTAGCACCATTATAAAAACCATGTCTAGCACACATCCAAGTGAAATAACTTGTTTCCTTAATAACAAAGTTAAAATAGTATCACCAGGCATAGTGACACATTTACCATCAATATGACACATGGACCATCAATAAATAACAAGAATGATAAAATGTGGTTACCTACCAAAACTGATGTCATCAAACCCAATGATCCAAAACCTGCAATTGAAGAAATCCAGTGTCATTACAAGCTCAAATACCATTTAACCACTATTATTCGGCATTTTTTCTTAACCAAGAGAAAGCATACATTACGCAAGTTTGAGTACAAATTGCAAAGGCAAGAAATTGGGTATATAACCTTGTGCTAAGAAATCACTCTGCACATCTCCATCATAGTTCTTGCAAGCCCAAACATAGCCTCCTTCACTCTTGAGTGCATAGGCAACCATGTCATCAATAAGACGATGCTCATACCTGACAGAGACCAAAATCACCAAACACTAGATACCAGGATGAAAAATCAAGGAAAGAAAAGGAAATGTACCATATTCCAGCAGCCTCAAATTTTGATTTCCACTGAGCTTCATATACCTCCTGGAAGATGTCCTTGAACCTGCAAATAAATCCTAACTAGTCAGATCAATGCATAATTGCATTATATGATGGTAAAAGTACAGCAAGTGCAAAAAGGGTCAGTGTTAGAATAGGCTAGAAACATCAATACCTGCCATCATATTTCTTCAAAATTGTGTTCTTGGTGCTGAGGTACAATGGCCATTTCTTCTCATAAGCAGTGGCCATAGAGGCCTCAGCAAAGGAACGGATGGACTACAAAAATCAAACGCTAAGAGCATGAATCACAAAAAAGATATGACATACGCATGCTTGAAACGAACAATAGAAAGTGGCAAGCTGTACCTCGTCAGTGTTGTACATAGACTGTGCCACTCCTCCAGCACCAGTGAAGTTGAACACCTCCAGCTCAATCTCCTCATCCTTTCCCTCTTAACAGTAGGAAAAAAAAGGAGTAAAAAAGGTAAAAATCTTATTCATGCTAATTGGTCTATACCATCTACGTTACAGTTATAAATTATGAGGTTTAGCTAGGAAAACCATTCCATTTATGTGTGTCTAAGGTAAGGTAGCGTACCATAAACCAATTTAAGCTTGCCAGGTCCCTTGATAACTGCATCCGTTGCACGGTACTGATCACCAAATGCATGCCTTCCAATGCAAATGGGCTTAGTCCATCCTGAAAACACAACCATTACATTTCAGTAAGTGTAAAAAAGATTGCATAAAAAATAGTAATAATGTCTGGTGTTTTCCAATACCTGGAACAAGCCGAGGGATGTTTTTGCAGATAATTGGTTCTCTGAACACAGTGCCTGAAGGTAGCAAGAACAGAAATATGAATATTAGAATTTCGCAGTGTCTGAACCAGATGGAATTACAGCAGCACCCTACCATTTAGGATATTTCTAATTGTGCCGTTTGGGCTCTTCCACATGGATTTCAGGCTGAACTCCTTAACCCTTGCTTCATCTGTAATGTTTTTTATGCAATAATCAGTGACAAAATTGTTGAAAACCATTGACATTTGTCAACACGCATCAACGCAAACATACCTGGTGTAATGGTTGCACACTTGATGGCCACATTGTACCTATGAAGGATTGAAGGAGCAGAGAACATAAACAATTGTAAAATAGGTGTACACTACAGAATATGCAGTGAAATGTTCAAACACAGGCAACAATACTAAGCAGAACTGAAGGAAGTCAAGGAACAAATAAATAAGTGACAGGCTATCAGAAATGCACAAGGAAATTCCTTTGCACTGCTCAAATAGTACATTGAATGCATAGGTACCTAATAGGCTAATACACACAATTGCACAATAGCAATTCGACTACAAATCAAGCATCAAGTGACTCTGTCCTTGTAAAGCTTACTTAGCATAAAGTTCTTACTTGAGGGTAGCCTCCGCTGCCTCCACTGTGACTTTATCATCGGTTTGATCACGGTATGGAAGTCCGAGGTCAAAGTACTTAATGTCCAAGTCCAAGAACGGGAAGATAAGCTGCAGATTTAGTGTTAAAAAAAATGTCCTTTTTATAAGAACACCAGCAGTGAAAGTTGAAAGCACATAGAAAGAATCAATCAGCAAGCCTGTCCATTACTTTGTCCTTGATAGATTTCCAGAATACTCGAGTCATCTCATCACCTGCGAACGGAAAATCCAATCCGGAAACGCACGTGAGTGCCAATGTGCCATATCTCGAGAGGAGCACTCGACCACCTCAAAAAAAAAAAAAAAATCGCATCGCGAATCGGATCCCCAATTCTAGCCAAACCAAGCACAATGCAAAGGATCTACTAGATCCGAGAGGCTTCCTGTGGCACGCTACTGAACCTAGACTAAAGATAAAGCTCAAACAGAGTCGCAAAACGATACGCATGACGAATTGAGGACACGCCGGAATCCATTGGAGACTAGTAGCAGATCCGTGTAGGGAGGGGAAAATGGGAGAGGGATCAGACTGACCGTCCATCTCGACGATGGGGTTGGCGACCCTGATCTTGGTGGACGCCATGGCCGCGACAGGCGAGCGGCGGCGGAGATCGCGATGGCGGCGAGGAGGAGGAGATTGGATTAGAAGAAGAAGATGGTGGTGGATGGCACTGAACACTGAACAGTGAGAGGCGAGGTTTTAAATATAGACGCTTTGGGTGGGGCCCACCTGTCCGACGTGGACATGCTTTTGTAGCCACGGATTGGTGCCACTGGTTCATCAATCAAAGATTATAAAGATCATCGTGTTGTTTTAGGCTGTTTTTAGATCCAAATTTTCAGTCACATCATTTTCAATTTCAACCAAAATCCAAACTTCCCCTCAACTAAACACAGCCTTAGACCTACATCTACCAAAGTTGCAGATGCAACAGCAAATGCATGTGCAGATTGCAGACTGCAATTGGAGTTCTGAAACAATAGGTAAAACTCTTGACAACATTCTGAATCCATTTTGCTCCATCTGCTAAAAGTCTGAAACACTACTCCCTCCGTAAAGAAAGAAAGAAAGAAGACAAACTCTAGTTATGTACTTCTTCTGTCCCAAAATATAGCTACCTAGTACTAGATGTGACATTATCTAGTAATATGAATCTGTACAACCTCCTGTCCAGATTCGTAGTACTAGATAATATCACATCTAGTACTAGATATAGTACTAGGTAGTTACATATTGGGACGGAGGTAGTATCTGGATATGATGCCAGAGTTTCTCTCTTTTGTTTTGGACGGAGAAAGTATGCACGTACAGTAGCACAATCCATCCAATCTGACAAATGATCTACTGCCCTGTGTCCGAAGACATAGCAATTTCTAGCATTTTAAAATTATCTCAAAAATGTAATAACTTATTCACATACTTATTCATCTCAATCAAACACAATGTATCTCTTGTTTAATTTCTTTACTTACTCCTTCATCTTAACCAATTACGACTACTCCACCTATTTAATTTTACCTTTCTCTTCATTACTTCATGAAAAAAAATTAAAAGTTGTTTATATTTTGGTCAGTACCATTGATCAGTTTCGCCTTGAAAGAAGCTGGCTGGATCTGTGATCTCATCTGTGTTCTGTCACTAGCTGAGCGGCGAGAGCCGAATCAGGTTCAGAGAAAAACCTGATATTATTTTTCTTGTCTCGTCACTTGCAACCTCCTTGACTGTTTGTGTTCATTTTTAGGTACTAAGTCTGTACAGTATGTTAGTAAATTAGTGAACAAGTTTATGAAATAGTTTTGGGTTTGTCATGTGATGATCGATGACCCTTCTGATCTTTTACCTTTGTTACTGCTTTGCTGCAGATCCTTACCTCAACACCGATGCTGGAACCATGTCTCCATTCGAGCACGGTGAAGTGTTTGTTTTGGACGATGGTGGTGAGGTAGCAGCTCTGCTTCACCATCTCCTTTCGGCTTTCACTTAGCTATTTCATTATGAGATAGTCGCAGAGAGTGCACCATAGGTTACAAAATGCACGACAGAAACTGCACTACACTGACTCAAAGCATATTCTCCTCATGCTTGGCTTGAATTATCATGGACTAGCAGTTGGTCACTAGCAGCATTCCATGCACTTGTCCTGTTGTCCACTTGTTTGTAGAAAGGAGGTTCCATTGTAGAGTGTGTGTTTTTGTGATAACTACAAAATTTTCTTTCTTTGACTAAACTGAACTTCATTTCGTTCTCTCTTTTTGTCTAAGGTGGACTTGGACCTTGGAAATTATGAGCGGTTTCTGGACATCAAGTTGACTCGTGACAACAATATAACCACGGGAAAGATCTATCAGGTAATTGGAATAAAGAGTCTCTATCTGAGTGCGCACAAGACTTTCAGTATGACTTGCTTTCTAGTCCAAAGTTGTGGTTTATATCTCACACCACAGATCTTTTTCTATTCCGTTTTATGTTACATCCCAAGATCTCCTACAGTTCAATTATACATGTGGACAATATCCTGGTTCTGTAGTCTAAAGGCTGGTGATAGACATGTCGATATTGAACCTGTCATAGGGTAGATTCACCGTGAGCAGTTTGAATGTCAAGCTGCAGCTGTTTGCTATCATGCAACTGTCGGTATTTCAGGACCACTTGAGTATTATATGCTTCTATGAGCATAGATACCCTGCTAATTATACCTATTTTTCTAAGAGTAAATTTAAACTTAACAAGAATTTATCGTCTACTAATTATTAATATTTTTTCTTGTAATTCCCAAACTGCAGGCTGTTATTGACAAGGAACGAAGAGGAGACTACTTGGGAAAAACTGTTCAGGTGAGAATTGGTAATTAGAATTTCATCTCTTATTTTTTCTGTTCCATAACTTAGTTGATGATGAATTTACTGAATTCTGAGTTAATTCACTTTATCAGGTTGTACCACACATTACGGATGAAATACAGGAGTGGATTGAACGTGTGGCAATGAATCCAGTTGATGGCACAGATGAGCCAGCTGATGTTTGTGTCATAGAACTTGGTGGCACTATAGGTGAAAAACAGACTACTGAAGCAAACCACATCATTTTTTTTTTAAAAAAAAATAACACTGCACAGTTTTGAGCACCACAGAATATACTATTCTCTGCTCAATTGTTCCCATAGTTGTTCTAGTATTCCGATGCAGGAGACAAAATCTTTTCGCCACATAACGACAGTGGCATTCTTGATGCAGGGGATATTGAATCAATGCCTTTTATTGAAGCATTAGGTCAATTTTCATACCGCGTAGGTGAGAAAACAGTGGACTCCATAGCTATTTATTTCGCCCGGCGAAAAACATAGCTATTTATTTCTATTTTCTTTCATTTGCAAACAGCACTTAACTCCTACTGATCATTTTCCAATTTGTGTTTCAGGGGCTGGAAACTTTTGCCTAGTTCATGTCAGTCTTGTACCAGTTCTAAATGTAGTTGGTGAACAGGTACTTATTCCTCATGTGGAGGCACCACAATTCATCTAAATACAGTGTCACAGTCATAAAAATATGCATTTTTCTTGACTTTTCCTATGAATCTTTTGTAGAAAACCAAACCTACCCAACATAGTGTCCGTGGACTAAGAGGACTTGGACTGATACCTGATATTTTAGCATGTCGCAGTACTCAGGTACTCAATCATGCAGTAGTAGCACTTGTTTTTGTATTTATGATTCCTTCAAAAGTGTTGTTTTCAGTCTGATGGTGGCTTTATACATTGCTTGCTTTGTGCTTTCTGACAGCCACTTGAAGAAAATGTGAAAGTGAAACTCGCACAATTTTGCCACGTTCCGGTAACAATGCTGCTTTCACCAAGTATTTCTAAATGTATTTTGCTCCGGGCAACCTGAATTCTTAGTTTGATTTCATATTGCAGATCTCAAATATTGTCAATCTTCACGATGTTACCAACATCTGGCACATCCCTTTGTTGCTTAGGGTATGTCACATAAAACTTGTCCCAGTACATGGATGGCATTATTTTTAAAATAATCTCAGTAACAACTTGTGCTTTCTTATAGGACCAGAAGGCTCATGAATCTATTCTGAAAGTTTTAGATCTTCAATGGTATGTCTGCTGGCCAAAGATACGATGAACTCAGCACCTGGAGTCATTTCTTTTCATGACTTAAATGTATTCTTGGTTGTGACATGTAGTGTGGGAAAAGTGCCTCGAGCACCTAAGCTGACTGAATGGACTGAAAGAGCCAGCAAATTCGACAAACTGAAAACTCCTGTTAGTCTCATTTTACTCTGAACTTTTGCTTTTAGATATACATCAGTACATGTACATGATCAATAATTTGGTGCTCATAGTCACTGCGAACATATTTGCAGGTTAGGATTGCCATGGTTGGAAAGTATACTGGCCTATCAGACTCCTACTTGTCAGTTTTGAAGGTGACTTTTCTGACTGACTTGACATGTATTTGTGCATCAGTCAACAGCTGTTCAGTTGCTGCTGGACATGCTTCCGAGCTTGTTGGTGTTAGCAATACATTGGATATATCCCTTTCAACTAGATTTTGGGGCCTTACCTAGTTCGGTATTCCTTTCAGGCTCTTCTGCATGCATCGGTTGCTTTGGACAGAAAACTTGTGGTGGATTGGGTTCCTTCCTGTGATCTTGAAGATTCTGCAGCCACAGAGGTCAGTTTTATGCATTTTGTTTTTGATTCTGTTCAATTCTGATTCCCACATTGTAGAGTGCATAGTTTACTGATGCTTGGGGAATGGTTGCCTTGTGCAGACTCCTGATGCATATGAAAAAGCTTGGGATCTACTAAAGGTAAGTGCAGCACATATTACCAGGTGATGAGGTGATCCATTCTGCAGAACTTTGAAGGATGTTCCTCTTCCTCCTCAGGGTGCACACGGTGTACTAGTTCCAGGAGGCTTTGGAGATAGAGGGGTCCAGGGAAAAATTCTTGCTGCAAAATATGCGCGAGAAAACAATGTTCCATATCTTGGTATTTGCCTGGGCATGCAAATTGCAGTGATCGAATTCGCCCGCTCTGTCATGAAGTTGCGTGGTGCTAATAGTACAGAGTTTGATCCAGCTACAACGACGCCATGTGTTATTTTCATGCCGGAGGTAATTCCATTTCCAGTTATTGAATTTGGAAAATGCTCTTTATTTTCATAATTAACTTAATGTTTTCCCTGTACTTTGGCAATGATTCTGCAGGGCTCTAAAACCCATATGGGGGCAACAATGCGCCTTGGATCAAGGAGGACTTTTTTCCAGGCCAATACCTGCAAATCAGCTAAGCTGTAAGGGAACTGTTACCCTCATCATGCACTATTGTCTTTAAAACAGTTCACAATTTGTGTTTATCTAAATAATCGTTACAAAATCTGGACTGGATTAGGTATGGCAATGCAAGCTATGTAGATGAAAGGCACCGCCACCGATATGAGGTTTGTTGAGTAGAATCATCCCACGTTAGAAATTTCCTTTTATTTTCAGTTCAGTTTGCTGACAAAAACATCTTGGTATCTTTTAGGTGAATCCTGAAATGGTTCCAGAATTTGAGAAGTCAGGTCTCTCTTTTGTTGGCAGGGATGAAAGCGGGACACGCATGGAGGTAAAACTTACTGAACTTTTTTTGTTATTAGAACCCGTGAATATATTCACCACTTGCTAATGTATAATGTTTTACTGGATGCAGATAATTGAGCTACCAGCTCATAGATTTTTTGTTGGTGCACAATTTCATCCTGAATTCAAGTCGAGGCCTGGAAAGCCATCCCCACTTTTCATGGGTAAACCAGCCTTTCACCTCTACCTCATCTTGCCTGGAACAAATATGCTATTTACTTCTCTTTTCAAGCCAAACGATCAATTTCGTTTGCAAAGCTGAATAGTTAAACTATATGCCTGAATTTCAAGCCAAATGATCAATTTTGTTGGCAAAGCTGAATACTTAAACTAAACTAAATGCCTGAATGATTAACAGGATTGATAGCAGCTTCATCAGGACAGCTTGACCATTTGCTTCAGCAATCTTGCGGCGTCGTCAGCTCGCCAGTCAGACGTGGCAACTCCTGCAACGGAGCCACGAAACAACAGAAGCTATACCAAAATGGACATGTCAAGAACGGCCTGGTGAATGGCTGCTACTATGCAAACGGCAACAGCATTCTTCACACCTAGCAGCATAGCTCTGCATCAGGCCATTGCACTTGAGATTGAGAGATTTACTTGCCCTTTTTTTTGCGTGTTTTTTTCGTTTTTTTTTAGGGTTATGGATTCGTCTCTCTGCTAAACTAAGAAGAGATCGAAAGGGTCCTTAGCTCCAGCGACATGAAGCGCCATTTCCGATGTTTTAAGGAGGGAGAAATGTGCACTTGAGCTGTCGCATCAACGCAAAAATAGCTAGGGTTTACTAGTAGTGAACTAGTTAATCTAATGCAATATTATTATTTCTTTTGTTTGTTCGTTTGCTTGCTTGATGCCTTCTCATATTATATTGAAGTTTAAGGCTAGCTGGAGGTGTGTAGCTAGCTTGGTGGAGCCTGCACATTTCACCTGTTTGTACATTGGAAAAGAACCACTATTTTCTTAGTAACTGAATTGATGAATACACATTATTTGGACATATGTATCAACTGCTCTTGTTCATAACTGAATCTGTAGCTTTTTCATGAATAGCTCTGAAACTTTATTTGTGATATCCACCTACCAAGTCATTCAAAATTCATTAAGAAAAAAAAGATCTGTAACGTCGAATGATGCGGTTCTAGAAATGTATCATCGAAGTGCATCGGTTCACATCAATAACAGCAAAATCACTTGATTTGATTAGCTTTAGTTGCAAAATCACTTGATTTGATTAGCTTTAGTTGGCTGCCAGCCTTGATCTGAGCTCGTCAGCAACAGCATCGATGAACTCTTCAGTGTTCAGATAATGACTCCTCGTGACACTGTAAGTTCAGAATAACAGTCAGTTAAAGATACAGTATAGATTGATGTAGCAGCGTTGAGACTGCAATTCCTCAGAGCATATAATAGCTGAGTAACGTACTTTGAAGATCCGTGAACAAGCAGAGCAAGGTCCTTGGTCATCTTCCCAGACTCGACAGCGCCAATGCAGGCAGCTTCAAGCTTCTGAGTGAAGTCCAGGAGGCTAGCATTGTCATCTAGCTTTGCCCTATATCACACAAGTGGTAAACGAGAAATCACAAGTCAGAACCATGGTAGTTGAGCAACATATCTTGCATTATCGGCAGAACGCAATGCTACCACATCTTTCCAGCCATATACCAAAAAGTTCCATATATACAATAGTGTACCTGTGTGCAAGTCCTCTTGTCCAGGCAAAGATTGAGGCAATGCTGTTTGTGCTAGTTTCACCACCTTTCTGATGAACACGGAAATGACGGGTGACAGTCCCATGGGCAGCTTCAGCTTCAATGGTTTTCCCATCAGGACATACCTAGAACATGAGTGCATGAACCAGTTAGCACCATTATAAAAACCATGTCTAGCACACATCCAAGTGAAATAACTTGTTTCCTTAATAACAAAGTTAAAATAGTATCACCAGGCATAGTGACACATTTACCATCAATATGACACATGGACCATCAATAAATAACAAGAATGATAAAATGTGGTTACCTACCAAAACTGATGTCATCAAACCCAATGATCCAAAACCTGCAATTGAAGAAATCCAGTGTCATTACAAGCTCAAATACCATTTAACCACTATTATTCGGCATTTTTTCTTAACCAAGAGAAAGCATACATTACGCAAGTTTGAGTACAAATTGCAAAGGCAAGAAATTGGGTATATAACCTTGTGCTAAGAAATCACTCTGCACATCTCCATCATAGTTCTTGCAAGCCCAAACATAGCCTCCTTCACTCTTGAGTGCATAGGCAACCATGTCATCAATAAGACGATGCTCATACCTGACAGAGACCAAAATCACCAAACACTAGATACCAGGATGAAAAATCAAGGAAAGAAAAGGAAATGTACCATATTCCAGCAGCCTCAAATTTTGATTTCCACTGAGCTTCATATACCTCCTGGAAGATGTCCTTGAACCTGCAAATAAATCCTAACTAGTCAGATCAATGCATAATTGCATTATATGATGGTAAAAGTACAGCAAGTGCAAAAAGGGTCAGTGTTAGAATAGGCTAGAAACATCAATACCTGCCATCATATTTCTTCAAAATTGTGTTCTTGGTGCTGAGGTACAATGGCCATTTCTTCTCATAAGCAGTGGCCATAGAGGCCTCAGCAAAGGAACGGATGGACTACAAAAATCAAACGCTAAGAGCATGAATCACAAAAAAGATATGACATACGCATGCTTGAAACGAACAATAGAAAGTGGCAAGCTGTACCTCGTCAGTGTTGTACATAGACTGTGCCACTCCTCCAGCACCAGTGAAGTTGAACACCTCCAGCTCAATCTCCTCATCCTTTCCCTCTTAACAGTAGGAAAAAAAAGGAGTAAAAAAGGTAAAAATCTTATTCATGCTAATTGGTCTATACCATCTACGTTACAGTTATAAATTATGAGGTTTAGCTAGGAAAACCATTCCATTTATGTGTGTCTAAGGTAAGGTAGCGTACCATAAACCAATTTAAGCTTGCCAGGTCCCTTGATAACTGCATCCGTTGCACGGTACTGATCACCAAATGCATGCCTTCCAATGCAAATGGGCTTAGTCCATCCTGAAAACACAACCATTACATTTCAGTAAGTGTAAAAAAGATTGCATAAAAAATAGTAATAATGTCTGGTGTTTTCCAATACCTGGAACAAGCCGAGGGATGTTTTTGCAGATAATTGGTTCTCTGAACACAGTGCCTGAAGGTAGCAAGAACAGAAATATGAATATTAGAATTTCGCAGTGTCTGAACCAGATGGAATTACAGCAGCACCCTACCATTTAGGATATTTCTAATTGTGCCGTTTGGGCTCTTCCACATGGATTTCAGGCTGAACTCCTTAACCCTTGCTTCATCTGTAATGTTTTTTATGCAATAATCAGTGACAAAATTGTTGAAAACCATTGACATTTGTCAACACGCATCAACGCAAACATACCTGGTGTAATGGTTGCACACTTGATGGCCACATTGTACCTATGAAGGATTGAAGGAGCAGAGAACATAAACAATTGTAAAATAGGTGTACACTACAGAATATGCAGTGAAATGTTCAAACACAGGCAACAATACTAAGCAGAACTGAAGGAAGTCAAGGAACAAATAAATAAGTGACAGGCTATCAGAAATGCACAAGGAAATTCCTTTGCACTGCTCAAATAGTACATTGAATGCATAGGTACCTAATAGGCTAATACACACAATTGCACAATAGCAATTCGACTACAAATCAAGCATCAAGTGACTCTGTCCTTGTAAAGCTTACTTAGCATAAAGTTCTTACTTGAGGGTAGCCTCCGCTGCCTCCACTGTGACTTTATCATCGGTTTGATCACGGTATGGAAGTCCGAGGTCAAAGTACTTAATGTCCAAGTCCAAGAACGGGAAGATAAGCTGCAGATTTAGTGTTAAAAAAAATGTCCTTTTTATAAGAACACCAGCAGTGAAAGTTGAAAGCACATAGAAAGAATCAATCAGCAAGCCTGTCCATTACTTTGTCCTTGATAGATTTCCAGAATACTCGAGTCATCTCATCACCTGCGAACGGAAAATCCAATCCGGAAACGCACGTGAGTGCCAATGTGCCATATCTCGAGAGGAGCACTCGACCACCTCAAAAAAAAAAAAAATCGCATCGCGAATCGGATCCCCAATTCTAGCCAAACCAAGCACAATGCAAAGGATCTACTAGATCCGAGAGGCTTCCTGTGGCACGGCTACTGAACCTAGACTAAAGATAAAGCTCAAACAGAGTCGCAAAACGATACGCATGACGAATTGAGGACACGCCGGAATCCATTGGAGACTAGTAGCAGATCCGTGTAGGGAGGGGAAAATGGGAGAGGGATCAGACTGACCGTCCATCTGACGATGGGGTTGGCGACCCTGATCTTGGTGGACGCCATGGCCGCGACAGGCGAGCGCGGCGGAGATCGCGATGGCGGCGAGGAGGAGGAGAGTGGATTAGAAGAAAAGATGGGGGTGGATGGCACTGAACACTGAACAGTGAGAGGCGAGGTTTTAAATATAGACGCTTTGGGTGGGGCCCACCTGTCCGACGTGGACATGCTTTGTAGCCACGGATTGGTGCCACTGGTTCATCAATCAAAGATTATAAAGATCATCGTGTTGTTTTAGGCTGTTTTTAGATCCAAATTTTCAGTCACATCATTTTCAATTTCAACCAAAATCCAAACTTCCCCTCAACTAAACACAGCCTTAGACCTACATCTACCAAAGTTGCAGATGCCACAGCAAATGCATGTGCAGATTGCAGACTGCAATTGGAGTTCTGAAACAATAGGTAAAACTCTTGACAACATTCTGAATCCATTTTGCTCCATCTGCTAAAAGTCTGAAACACTACTCCCTCCGTAAAGAAAGAAAGAAAGAAGACAAACTCTAGTTATGTACTTTCTCTGTCCCAAAATATAGCTACCTAGTATTAGATGTGACATTATCTAGTAATATGAATCTGTACAACCTCCTGTCCAGATTCGCAGTACTAGATAATATCACATCTAGTACTAGATATAGTACTAGGTAGTTACATATTGGGACGGAGGTAGTATCTGGATATGATGCCAGAGTTTATCTCTTTTGTTTTGGACGGAGAAAGTATGCACGTACAGTAGCACAATCCATCCAATCTGACAAATGATCTACTGCCCTGTGTCCGAAGACATAGCAATTTCTAGCATTTTAAAATTATCTCAAAAATGTAATAACTTATTCACATACTTATTCATCTCTATCAAACACAATGTATCTCTTGTTTAGTTTCTTTACTTACTCCTTCATCTTAACCAATTACGACTACTCCACCTATTTAATTTTACCTTTCTCTTCATTACTTCATGAAAAAAAATTAAAAGTTGTTTATATTTTGGTCAGTACCATTGATCAGTTTCGCCTTGAAAGAAGCTGGCTGGATCTGTGATCTCATCTGTGTTCTGTCACTAGCTGAGCGGCGAGAGCCGAATCAGGTTCAGAGAAAAACCTGAAATGCAAAGACGAACGGCAAAATTGGGCCAGTCCCCAAGTACGGCCCACTATGACTCATGGGCCTTTTCCTCTCCCGCTTCACCCGCACTTGCTGTCAGCCCAGTCTGCCTTGGGGCGCGGATGTGCAACCTACCTGGGCTGTTTGTTTGCACTTATGCTTCGGGCTGGGCCCCATTTCCTATAGTGCACGACCTTGGACCGTTGGGAAGCCCCACGACCCAGCCTACCACCAGGCTACCAGTGAGTGGCTGTAGAGCAGAGGAGCAGTGAATGGTTGAAACTGACGAAGATATAGATTAAGTTGGTGTGCGTAAAACCAAAAAGTTATTAGCACATCTAACTGTTATAAAAATTAAAGATATTTTTACTGGTACTTTGGTATATCATCCGTGTATGAATCGGTTTTTAGGTTTGTTCGTTTTTGAAAATACATATATGTATTTGAGTCGAGTTTTAAATTCGTTCGCTTTTGGAAATACACGAGGAGTCATATAAGAAATCTTATTAAAAAAACTTGCATGCTAACTTGAGATGATCAGACTTCTAATTGCAACTTATGATTTTCTAGAAAAAATATATTTCCAAGCGAATTCTCACAGTGAAACTATAATAAAGATTGAAGTTGTTTTTGCCGGTACTTTAGTACGTCATCCGTGTATGAGTCGGGTTTTTAAGTCCCGCTTTTGGGAATACAGGAGCAGTCGTATAAGAAATCTCTTTAAAAAAATTAACTTACATGCTATCTTGAGATCTTGCGATGATCGGACTCTTAATTGCAATTCATAATTTTCTTAAAAAAATATATATATCCAAACAAATTCTCACAGTGAATTTCACCTTAAACCGTATAACGATAATAAAATTAAAATAGCATTCACCCGTTGCAACGCACATATATTTTTCTAGTGATTAATTAAGTTTAATTATTACAAATTTTTTCACATAGAATGTATCGTTTAGGAGTCTGGGGATAAAATATGTATGTTAATGAGAACAGAACAGGAAGCTCCCTGAATCTGCACACGCTGATTCACGGTACAAAGTACAAGTTGCTACACCGGTGATGATGTACTTGGATTTAACTTGGCATTTACAGTACAGATCATTTTTATCTCTCAGTACTGACTTGCTTGATTATGTCTGAATATCTGATACTGATAACTAATACACTGCCCATCAAAGGAGCGCCACTACAGTAATCACCAAAACTGGGTCTAATGCTGTCCTTTTCGGTGATTATTAACTTACAAAGCAGTCACCATGGTTTATTCCTTACACTGAAATACTGAATCAACCAGTGATTAACAAAAGAAAAGGTCAATAACATCTGCTGCAAGCCTGCAACTGCAAGTAATTTGGTGCCTTTTTCCCCTTGGACACATGCAGACATGCAGTGATGCGTTGCCGGCCGGCGAAAAAAGAACATTTTTTTTTCCTCCTTGGCCGCAGTCACGGCCGTCTTCGTTTTGCGCGATTTTTTTTTTTCTTTTTTCAGTCGCCGGTGGCGGTTTCCTTCCCCCTTCCCAACTGCTTCCTCGTCGGGTGCTCGTCGTCGCTGCGGGCCGCGGCTGCTCGTTCCTCGTCTCCTCCGGGCTCCGGGGGAACCCATCAGCTACCGCAGGCACGCGGGTTGGGGCGACTCCGCTCTGCCCCCCGGATCTCCGGCCCGGCCGGCGGCGCGCGGTGCGGACCAGCTCGGGTTGGGTTGGGTTGGATTTGGGGGCGGGGCAGTGCGAGCTTTGCTGCTGCTGCTGCTGCTGCTGTGCCGGCGGGATGCGGTGGTGCGGCCTGCTGCTGCTCCCACTGGTTTGCCTGCTTGTTATTGCTGCAGCCGCAGAAGAGGTGAGGTGTAATATCTTCCAAATTTGTAAGTATTATTTGCATTAAGTAACTGGAGCAAGTAAGGTATAGATAGATGGCTATAGATGCACAGATTTATATACGACTTGGTTGAATGATTACTGATTACTAATTAACTTGTGCTTTGTAATTGTTGGGAAAACGTTGGCTGATTTTAATTCTGACGAAACGTAAAAGCTGTCATCCCTTCTGTATTTGGGATGACCTGAATCTTAGATGGCGAGATCATTTGCTGGTAGCTGTTTATGCTTCAATCCATCGGCAATGCATCACTATCGACTTTTTGTGCACTCTAGAGTTCGTGCACTTATTTGTGATTCTCAAGTCGCATGAAAGATTTCGTTGCACTCACTTAACTTGTGATGGTCAGTCAAAGCTCAATTCACCAATACCTACCATGAAAACTTAATTCGGTCCAGTGAGTAACAAATGCCAAAATCTGTTTTGTTTTCGTTGTTGTTGCTGATATATTGTTTCATTTGAATTTAGGACAAAACAAATATTCTACAAGCAGACAAAAATAATGACAACAACATAGCACATTCAGATGGTGGGAAGACAGGACGGCATGATGAAACAAATCCTAATACAGTACATCATGATGAAGGAAAGAATGACCCTGATGGGAACAACAAGAAGGACAAATCAACAGAAGTTATTAGCACGGCAAAAGATGCGGCAGCTGTGCATCACGTGGACAAAGATATCAGCACAGCAAAATCGTCGCATGTAACAGACTTCTCACAAGATCCTCTTATCAAGGGGTGTGACCCATCTCATACATGTGTAATTGAAAATAAAAAGTTCATCGCCTGCTTGAAAGTTCCTGGAGAAGGTGATTTTCTCGGCAACTGGTCTTCTCTAATCTCTGTTAGTGCACCATCATTGTTGTAGTATAGCAGTATGCCTGTCTTCACGAGAAGTTCTCATTTCCTTTTTGACAGATCGTTTGCAAATTGTGTTATGGCAGTTAAAATATCTTTGATTTGACCTTGCCTTAATTAGTGCTACCAAATACTGGGTTTGTTGATAAAAAAAATTGACACATAATTGGTCTGCAACTGTAATTTTCCCCAGTCAGCAATTATTTTGACCAATTGCAATTCACTATTGTCAACTTATAGCCACGACTAGTGCTGATGAAGTGACAATTGATTGCGTAGTTGGAGCTATCTATACTAACCAAAAACACAATGTCTGGGACCAAATTGAATACGCAATACAACTGCTGTATCACAAGCAAATTTTGCCCCTGACGAATTTAAGCAAATAATGTTTCTGCAAAAGTACCTGTGATGTTATCACCTACCTAAAAAATACTTTGCAAAGATATATTTTCATTGTTTTTTCTCTGAAGGTTTTGCATCACATATGGATATAGTCGTGTTAGTTCTTATTAATTAGATTTTTCTATGTTTTGCACATAAATAACTTGTTACCGTTGAAATCAGATTCATTAGCTCTATCACTTCTGATGGACAACAAAGGCATGGACCCACTTTATGTTGGTATTACAACTCCAGAATTTGTCACTTCAGCTGAAGACACCATCCATGTCCAAGCAAATGATCATAATGAGGTGAGCTAATGCAAATGAGTATCTTGAAGATAATTATAGTAATGAGATTTTCTGGCTTAACTTTTCTTTATGCAATATTTGCATGGTGTTACTTCCACACATGTTATTTCAGAAGAGACTGTCTTTTATATTCTTTATTGATATGAAAGTTTTTCCAGCGAGTTTGTGAGAGGATTATATTGCAGGTTTTCTGGCTTATTTTTTCCCATATGTACTATCTACTGTATGTGTTGTTTCAAAATAGAGTAGCTGTTTTTTGCAAGCTTATAGAAGGATAGTTGCTCTTTACCAAGATCCTGGCTTCATGGTGTCATTAATTTATGTTTTGTCATATAATTGGTTCGTGAGTTATATATTTCACGTGAACTGCGGTAGGTTAATCCCATATTGATTTATATACATGCATAATTGCATTAGCTTATTTTGAGTTCTTGTTGATAGTGTATCTCAGGATTAGCAGAATGTCAGTATACTATTGCTGTTCTTATCAGCTTTTATTCAAGGGGAACTGGATCTTTCTCATGCTGTTTCAATGTTTTCAATCGATGTACTGATCTTCTTTTTTATTTTCATATTGTTAATTTAGACACAGGTGACTATTTTTAACAACGGTGCACCAAACATGACAATAATTCTTAGAGTTGCTGAAGAGACCTGCAATATTAGCATTCACCGAGCAATTGCGAGGGAGATAAGCCAAGTAATGCCAATGCGGCTTACCTCAAAATACATGTTAGTGCCTGTTTTTCTTCTTATTGGAGCTGTGGTAGCATGCATCAAACTTCGGAGAAGAGGTATCCAAGATGGTGGACCTGCATACCAGAAGCTTGATGTGGCGGAGCTTCCGGTTTCGACTGGAGGGAAAAAAGAAGCAGATCAATCTGATCAGTGGGATGACAACTGGGGAGACGAGTGGGATGATGAGGCGCCATTGACGCCAACCAGACATATGCCCAACCTATCATCCAAAGGTCTAGCTTCAAGGAGATCTACCAAAGATGGCTGGAAAGACTAATGACAATATACTCCCTTTTCATGGATTGAAAAAATAGTTCCAATGCTTATATCATATGATTTTTCTGTCCCATTATCTGAAAGAATATATATCCTTTTTGCCATCTTTATAATAGGAAAATTTTGTTCTCTTGCTACCTTTTGCTTGATTTCTGGAGAGTGTATAAGAAGAGACTACAGGGGCTAAGATATACTGGTTCAGTTTGTGCATTTGTTCACCAATGTAGATACGTGCACCTGATATGCTCCCTACAACTAAAGGATCTCTGGAGCTTCACTTCACTTGTGCATGGATTCCAACTGAGGTTCCAACTTCGTCTTGCAAGCATGAAAGTTGGATGAGAGATCCACCGAACAATGAACAAATTATTAAGGAGATGAATGCTATATCTTGCATTGACAATTACTGCTGGATATACCTCCTCTGGAATGGAGGATTTTTGAGAGATTTTATTGAACTGAATTCTATACAAAAAAATATAAAATCTATGTATGTCAAATGAGCCCTTAATATTCCCTTCCCTTCGGTTTTGAAATAACTGTAGAGTAATGTAGTTTTAACTTTGACCATCAATAAATTTTGAATGGTTAGATGGTTGATGTACGAAAGTTTTATGGTTGTATTGAGGAAGCTACATGATTTGTTACACATCAAAGTACATGTACAATTTTCTGTAGAACTTTGGTGTGCATAGTGTGTACACGACAAGACTTATGTGAATAAGATACATTCACATAGCATACATTTAGATATTTATACATTTTTCTTTAAAAAAGAAGTGTTCAGAGTTCGAAGATGAATACTATTCCCCCATCCCAAAATATAAAAATATATTACTAAATGGGACGTATTCTATTAATGTAAATGTGGACAATGTACATACTAGTTTCTTATATTTTGATACGGCTACCACCTCCATCTCAAAATGTTGGGATAAGGCGACCCGCGCGCCTGCTCCCCCCCAACTCCGGCGCCCACGCACCTGTTCCCCAACTCCGGTGGTGCCGGCTGAGGAGCTGGGGCACGCCGGGAGGGAGGGGTGGGGGTTTACGGGGACGGTTGTGGCATGGCGGCCGCCCGAGCTTGCCCTATGGGAGTATCGGTCGACCAGCGGCGCGCGGCCGTTGCCGTGCTCCGCGCCGCCGCCGCCGCCGGCGAGCTTTCGTTAGGGAAGGCGGTTCACGCGAGGGTTGTCAGGGCCGCGCGCTTCGACGTCGTCCAGTACAACAACCTCATTGCCCTATACGTCAAGTGCGGCCGCCTAGGCCTCGCCCGCCAGGTGTTCGACGCAATGCCCTCCCGGAACCCCGTGTCTGGGAACCTGCTCATGTCCGGGTACGCTTCTTCCGGGCGCCACAGGGACGCCCTCGCGCTCCTCAGGGTGGCTGACTTTGGTCTGAATGAGTACGTGCTGTCGTCGGCCGTGGCCGCGGCTGCCCATGTCCGGAGCTATGATATGGGGAGGCAGTGCCATGGATATGCTATCAAGGCTGGACTAGCAGAGCACCCTTATGTTTGTAATGCGGTGCTGCATATGTATTGCCAATGTGCACACATGGACGAAGCGGTGAAGGTATTTGATAATGTTTCCAGTTTTAATGTATTCGCATTCAACTCAATGATAAATGGGTTTCTTGATCGGGGCCAGATGGATGGTTCCACCAGTATAGTAAGAAGCATGGTGAGAAATGTCGGGCAATGGGATCATGTGTCATATGTCGCAGTTCTTGGGCATTGTGCTAGCACGAAAGAGGTGGTGCTTGGGAGTCAGGTGCATACCCAAGCGTTGAAGAGGAGGCTTGAGCTGAATGTGTATGTGGGGAGTGCACTTGTTGATATGTATGGGAAATGTGACTTTCCCCATGAAGCTAATCGCGTGTTTGAGGTTTTGCCAGAAAAGAATATTGTTTCCTGGACAGCCATTATGACTGCTTATACACAAAATGAGCTGTTTGAAGATGCATTGCAGTTGTTCTTGGATATGGAAATGGAAGGAGTTCGGCCTAATGAGTTCACTTATGCTGTTGCTCTCAACAGTTGCGCTGGTCTTGCCTCCTTGAAAATTGGTAATGCCCTTGGTGCATGTACTATGAAAACTGGGCATTGGGGCCTTTTGCCTGTCGGTAATGCCCTCATGAACATGTACTCAAAGAGTGGCAGTGTTGAGGATGCACGGAGAGTCTTCCTTTCTATGCCATGTCGTGATGTGGTTTCTTGGAATTCAATTATCATTGGCTACGCTCATCATGGCCGTGCAAGAGAAGCCATGGAAGCATTTCATGATATGTTGTTTGCAGAAGAAGTCCCATCTTATGTAACTTTCATTGGGGTGCTGTCAGCCTGTGCTCAGTTGGGTCTTGTAGATGAAGGGTTCTACTACCTGAATACTATGATGAAGGAAGTGGGAGTAAAACCTGGTAAGGAACATTACACTTGCATGGTCGGTTTGCTGTGCAGAGTTGGACGGCTTGACGAGGCAGAACAATTCATAGAGAGTAACTGCATTGGTACCGATGTTGTTGCATGGAGATCACTTCTAAGTTCTTGCCAGGTATATAGAAATTATGGTCTTGGTCATCGAGTAGCTGAACAGATTTTTCAGTTAAAGCCCAAAGATGTTGGAACCTATGTTTTGCTTTCTAATATGTATGCGAAAGCAAACCGGTGGGATGGTGTCGTGAAGGTTCGGAGGCTGATGAGAGAGTTGGGCGTTAGGAAGGAGCCTGGTGTTAGTTGGATTCAAGTGGGTAGTGAGGTCCATGTTTTCACATCTGAGGACAAAAAACACCCATATATGGAGCAGATCACCAAAAAACTCCAAGAGCTGATAGACAAGATAAAAGTGATTGGATATGTTCCAAACATTGCAGTGGCCCTACATGATGTTGAGGATGAACAAAAGGAAGAACATCTTATGTATCACAGCGAGAAATTAGCTCTTGCATTTGGCCTTATTCGCACCCCCAAGGGAGAAGCTATTCGTATAATGAAAAACGTCAGGATATGTGATGATTGCCATGTTGCCATCAAACTCATTTCACTTGCCACAGGCAGAAGAATAGTTGTAAGGGACACTGTTCGGTTTCATTGTATAGAAGATGGAGTCTGCTCATGTGATGACTATTGGTGATTCAATCTATATAATATGTCAATATAGAAGTGGCAAAGCTTTTGCCCTTTCTTCAAAAAAAAAAAACTATATAATATGTGGTTCTCAAAGGTTGATTGCATAAAGCCTCATGAATCAGCTGAATGGAGCAGATTGGCCATATATGTGATTCAAGAGCATTTTTGCTGAGTATAAATGTTGAGGTGGGACCAGAGAGTCATTAAGGTCGCAGCTCCAGAGGACAAGTGAAGTTAGGACATGGGCATGGAAATGCAATCATTTTTTTGAAGAACAAAGTTAAAAGATGTAAATATGTGAATTATTTTAACGACTAACAAGGGAGGATATGCTATTGCTTTCCCATTTGCGGATTTGTTGACTAAGTAGCAGAGCAAGCGATGTCTTTGTTAACTATTTTGATCAAGTGATGGAGGAGAACTGCTGTATATAGAATTTTTCCTTACATGCATTCTGACTCCTGACTGAAGTTACCCTCAATATTCAAGAAGTAGATCACAAGGAGGCATTCTAATGTGACTGAGTAATTTATCTTCAAAGTCAATTACATGATTGGTTTTTGTCTTATTTTTGTATGTACATGTAGTGTTCAGTTCTGCATAGTAATTTTTGTTTCTTCATCTAGTTCTTCAGAAGAAACTACATTTTTCCGTGGAAACTTCCCAGCTAGCTTTTTGTTCACAAGTATTAAATGTCCGCATCACCTCTAGGCCAGAGTATTGCCATCTTGAGCTGTATGCATTGCTTAGCCGCACTAACACTTCATACTTTTAGAAAGCTTTCTAACATTATCTCTTTAGGTTCAAGATTGAGATACCAGCAACCAAGTTAAGAAATTTGTTGAAGACAGCTGCCAGTCTGCCTCAATGGAGGTCCTCTGGTGAAGCTTGGTGATGGTGTTCAATTTAGTTTGTCATGGTGAGGTATGTTGTTGGTAATCTGGCTAAGATGTCCTTAATTTACCATGCGTTGTACTCTTGTCTCCTCTTGTGGCTATGTAGAGTATAAAGTTGTCGAGCTAAGATAGATGTTGTTTCTTTTGAGATCAGAGACGATGTTTGTTGATTTCAGCTAGCTTTGCAAAATGCAGATCTTTATCTTTGATATAAATAGTAGTCGTATGCCGATTGCTTGGCAATGCACGATTTATCACAAACTAAACTGTCTTGTATCTTTTGTTCTTCTATAGGTTCTATTATTGATGTCCAGTGAATAAGTAGCAGCCCGAAGCCCCTAAGGAAGCAGCTTTCCTCTTGCAGCGGCAGGAGCAATCTTGGAGGCGTTTGACTAGCAGGGAGGGAAACAGATGGCCGGAGGAGATCGAGAGGATTGGGTCCGGATGCGGGATGCTGCTGGCACAATCAACTAACCCACCGTTTTTCAGTATTTTGAAACTGTTGATTTAATGACAGAAGCTGAATTCGAGGGGCCTTTTTATGACTTTTGATTATATATGAGTGCTCCGTTACCTCGTCTGACTGAATTGCCGATATTCAGAAGTTTCAATTCTGTCACCACAACAATCTGGGTTCTTGCTTTGTAAAACAACAGATTCATTTCCATCATTGTAAACCCAGAAGATGAGCTATTAGCTACTTGATTTGTTGGATAGTTCCATTCCAGTCTTTTTCCTGCATCAGTTACAGCAAGATTCAGGCAGATGGAGTAGTTATGTAAATATCACTGTACCGGCCCTGTATGTTTGGTTCAAAGAAAGATCAGGAGCTCCGTATTTCTTGCCAACACATTTTTTTTTTACGTTGCGGACGGTGGGTACCGTGGTGCATACTACGGCCATGTTTAGTTGCAAAATTTTTCTTCAAACTTTCAACTTTCTATCACATCAAAATTTTCTTACACACACAAACTTCTAATTTTTGTTACATCGTTTCAATTTTAACCAAACTTTTAATTTTGGCGTAAGCTAAACACACCCTACATCCTCTCATCTCACAGTCACACATGCTGCTATCACTGCTACTGAATTCTTCGTCTTGGAAATGTGCCGCTGCTTTGATTCAGGCAGAATCTGGGCAATCTGCTGTCGCGGCTACTTTGAGCCTTGAGGTCAACTAGAAAGAAACACGCGCTACGCTGCGTGCGCGGAATATATGGTTAATGGCACATAGTAGATATGATGTCCGGTATGTAAACATCGATATGGTAGTCAACACTACGTGAGGAAATAATTTACATTGCAACCAATATCCAATATGAATTTGTATAATAATGTGCACTTAGACAAAAGTAGTAACCACACGTAGAAAAATACCGTGCTTGCATACTGTAGAATAGATTAGAAAAAACTCGAGGATGCTAGGATTCATCTCTTTCGGGGAGCCAAGAACTACAAGCTAGCTGATGAACCGATCCACCCATCGGATCGGACGGCTTTGAAATCGTTTAGCCCTCGATCTGACGGTTACAGCTGCAGTATACAAATTTTTTTTTGGACAAGATGATAGAATATATATACTAGCTTGTTTTTTAAAAGAAAAAAACATAATACTACGTAGGAGCTCATCGGGAACAGATCCAGCATAGGTACGGAAGGGACGCGTGTGAGTCCTCCCTACCTGCTAGATCACAATTGATAAAAGAAGGGAAGGAAGAAGAAGAGGAATAGGAGGAAGAGTAGGGGTTGAAGGAAGAAGAAAGAGAGGAGTTTCCCCTGTAGTTTTATTCTAGATCAGTCTCTACACTCATAACGTACATAGACTCACCCCTAAAAACGAACACACACTTCTATCCAATCCAACATATAGTAATCTCGTTAAATAAAAATTAAACTGTGTGTTAATTAGTTGTCCGACCCAGTACTAGACGAGTAAATAACTGCGTAATTTGCATGGCAGAACCGTGCTTAGACCAACTACTCAAATTAATTAACAAGCTCAGGTTGTGCATAAATACAGACGGTGGCCGTTGAACAAGGTACAGAGGTAGATGTGGTTACCGGTGTCGCAAGGACTATATGCTTCATGTTTGTCTATTTAATTATTGGTTCCTGTACCTATCTCGTCAGACTTTTCAAAGACTATACGAATAAAACCACCAGTATGATCTAAATTTTGAATTCATATATATATCCGGATTGAATTTAACAGGCACTCCAAAGTCTAAAGATGACGACTCACTGTTTGAATCTAACATCTTAGTTTAGATCATGCCAAAACAAAGATCTTAAGTTAGCCATTTAAAAATACTCTTTAATTAGTTAGTCTATAGGGATGGATGGATATGATCATAGATGCTGCGATATAGAGTAGTTGTCACTGTACTTTAAGCAATTGACTTTGACCTATGTAGCTAGCTCATCCGGATGGATTATTATTTGTTTATATATGTAAATCATACTAGTATTTGCCACGAGATTTTCTACTCTCGGACTAGTCCATATATATATATATATACTAGAAAGAAACACGCGCTCCGCTGCGTGCGCGGAATATATGGTCAATGGCACGTACTCCCTCCGTCTCTAAATATTTGAAGTCGTCGATTTTTTTAAACATATTTAACCGTTCATCTTATTTAAAGACTTTTGCGAAATATGTAAAACTATATATACATAAAAGTATATTTAACAATGAATCAAATGATAGAAAAAGAACTAATAACTACTTTTTTTTAATAAGACGAACGGTCAAGCATATTTAAAAAAGTCAACGGCGTCAACCATTTAAGGACGGAGGGAGTAGTAGATATGAATGTCCTGCATGTAAACATCGGTATGGTAGTCTAACACTACGTGGGGAAATAATTTACATTGCAACCAATATCCAATATGAGTTTGTATAATAACATGCACTTAGACAAAAGTAGTAACCATAGGTGGAAAAAAATCGTGCCTACATACTGTAGAATAGATTAGAAGCACTCTTCCTCCCTTTTCAGAGAAGTCCAAAAAACATCGACTTTCAGAGAAATATTCAACATTTCCTCATAACTATGCTCTTCATGACACCTGCGATTGCAAAGATGATTGTCTTTTTAAGCTTGATAATAAACAGCACATCATTACATGTATTCGCAACAATCTATATAGTAGATGACAGATACTTCCTTTGCAAAGTGGCATTGAATAATGAGTTATGTTGTACATCATGTCTAAACCTACATTTTGCACGACCGTTCATTTATCAGTATATTCTCATCTTCTCGAGAGGGGCAATAAAAATGGCATCGACAAAATCCAAATAATCTAATGAAATTTCCTTGCAAAAAAAATGGCTTAATAAAGTCGTACCGTGAAATCCAACTGCAATGAAAACTTCATAAGCATGTTTACCAAGGGAAAAATGCAATTTGAAAGGATGGACCAGTAACAAATTCCAAAACCATCATGTGCAAGATGCTTGCCAGAAAAAGATAATAGTAGTCCCGCACATGGCATATATTGTGTAAAATTGCTTAAATTTGAGACAGAGATTTCATAGAGCAACATCTCACATGCTAGAATATAGTGGAAGACCGCTGTTGCAAACCTTGACATATCTTGCAGAAGAAAAAGGCTTTTCCCTTGTAAGAATCCAACAACTTTTACTATGCTTCTTTTGAGAAGACCGGAGAGAAACCATATACACAGCAACAACGTGTGCAAATAGCCAAGAAAGAAGTTACTAAAAATTTTGTGTAGACAAACCTGTGAGGGTCACAATAAATATATATGTAGAATGCATTCAGAAACAACACATAATAGTTTATACCATGCATAAAATTTCGGACGTAGAAGACACTTTGTTGCTCTGTTTTTAGTTCTATTGGTTTGAAACAGCAGCAATCAACAAACTACAAAGTGGCAGAATCAATACCAGGATCCACGAAAAATATAGACCACTTGAACACTTTTGAACCAATGTTCTCATGTGAATCTTTTTATTGCATATGCAATAGCACTAAAGATTTTTATGGTTGGAAAAGAAGGTAATGATCCCACCTCGTTGCTCAAAGAAGAAACCTCCCCAATTGTAGATTAGCTGACTTGGACAGAAGGTAGGCACTCGCATCATTCAGAGAAATAGTCCCAAGTTTATATCCATCTGTTGGACCTGCAAGGAAAACTGAAGTATAAGTATAATTTCACACAGGGATCCAGACAAACAACCAAGAGCTTATTAAACACATTTGCATTGGAAATTTAACAGTTATTTTTGTTTCCCATGTCACAATTAGCAAAACATATGAGCTATTATGGATGGTTCATTCAAATAAAGTTCAGGTGTAAGAAACATCGGAGCAATGTTTCAATATCAACATGACCAATATCACCACCAGTAATTTCCAAATTGCTTGAATCAGTTAACATTATATTGGTAAAACCACATAAATATTGTAGTCTTTGTCAAAAAGAAATAGCCACTCATGCTAGGTAAGATAATTAGGCATCAATTAATAGAGCGAGGTTAGGGGGAATCGATAGTCTATGGACCTGGAATAAGTTTGCACATAGAGATTAAGCATAAGTAAAAAAAAAAGAGATATGATAGAAACTCTAGGAAGTCAAATTCAAATATTTGACGTAGTAATACACCAAGATTATTGTGAAAGCATCAACATTGCAGATCTAAGATTGTCCATAAAGAACATGATCAATGCATACATTAGTCATTCTATCAACAAAGATAGTGGGTAAATAGATTAACAAAGAAAAATGACTTGTTCGAAAGGGAAGGGAAGCAGGGGAGATTCAAGAGAGTACTTGCTTATAGCGTAACCACCATAGCTACCATGTAGCTGCACCTAAATAACAGAATGAGCAATCCAATGTCACATATATCACTGGGAGAAGACAAAAAACGGAATTAGTACCTCAAATAGAAGCCACAGTGGTTGGCACATGAGCTGATGCCATTGCTTTTCCGTGTGTGATTCACTGATTCTGCAATTGAATGAGCCGAAGATCAATAATAAGGATAAGGATAGGGAAGGATCTATATGCATATACAAAATTTATTAGATAGTTTTAGGTGGTTTAAGCATGAGAAGACAGCACCACAGTATATACTGAATTAGTGGATCATTCCATGGATTCACCACAGGTTCAAGATCACGCTGCAGAGTGAGCACCGGTGCGGACTGGATCGATCGGATCTATGAGTTTCAGGATGAATAGATAAAGCTAAGAATTAGGAGGGTTAAAGGAGAAAAAAAGGGGGAGACAAAGGGGCTGCATACCTGACCAGGGCAGCGGATCGGTGGCGGAAAAGCAGCGCCGGTGCCCAACGACGACATGGTGGAGGCGGAGATGCCCTTGAAGGCTGGACCTTGGTGTGGCCCACAGCCCCAAATCCATACGAATGCTGGGGCAAGAGCAGGCCGTAGAGGCGAATCCCCCAGCTGCAACGGCAGGACAGCAGGGCGCGTTGCCAGCGCCGGTGGCCGGCCGGAGTGGGGGCGACCGGATCCATTGGTGGGGAGGCCGAGAGCATCGATTGGGACATCTCTGATCGACACCTCATTGAGCGGAGTAGAGAGAGCGAGGGAGAGGGAAGCTATGGCCCGTGGCGGCGTAGAGATGAAAGAGGGCAGCGGCCCGCGTCCCTCTCATTCGGGTGGCCGGATACGCCGGCGAGGAGGCGCGCCCAACGATGGTTGGAGGAGCGCGAGATTGCGGCGGCGGCGGCGACGACTACGGCGCGCATGCGAGGGAGGAAGAGGCGCGGCACACTGAGGGAGGAGGGTGACGGCGGCATGTGAGGGTGGGGGCGATGGGGCTAGGGTTTTGGTGCATGCCGGCGAAATCCGCACCGTCCATTCCCATCCAACGATTTCACGGTGGCGGAGAGCCCGCCACAGGGGGACAACGTGGACGGCCAGATCGACCCTAGAGCGAGATCAGACGGTTCACAGTGCATAGCACCTGGGACTGATGTGTAATTAACTGGAAGTTCGGGACTTTTATGCAAAAAATACGCTGACGTGGCGCTCTAATTCTCAAGCATTCCCACGGCGTTTAAGTAAAAGTAATATACTACTCCGTTTAAAAATGCGCTCTGAGCGCTACACAGTGGAGTACCTAGCGCGACACCCATCACACCCCTCAATGTTTCTCGTTTTCGTCACTTTCGCACACGACTAGAGGCAACTAAAAAAAAATTACTATCAGCTTAATCCATGTAGAAAAATACTGCCACACGCTCACGGTGGACAATTTTATGCTGTTCTGTCACCCGTCAAATTAGTACTCCACGGTTCCCACACAACCAAACCTCTCACCCATAAATTAATTACCTTTAATTATTTTTTACTAATAGTATTTTTCATTTTTTGGCTAACTGTATTTTTCAGGGACTAATTTTTTTGTACTAACTGTATTTTTTATTTTTTTCTAACCTTATTCGTAAGGATAAACAAATATTTCAATACTGTAGTATAATTACTCATGTGATCCTTGGGTAAAAGTCAGCAGTAATTCTTTTCCTTAATAAAAATAGTAGTAATTTTTTATTTGATTATAATAAAACAAATATTGCAGTACCGTAGTATAATTACTTATTGATCTTTGGGTAAAAATCGGTAGTAATTTTTTTCATAGAGTAGGAAATAGTAGTACTTATTTTACTCGACTATACAGTGAATCACATTGTAACAAATACATGTGAATGGGTGGGCCTTACAACAAGTACACCGGTAAAAAGAAAAGGATGTTGATCTTTTTACAACAAGTAGTCTACTCGATTCAGCTTGGTAATAATCGACTCATGGTAATAAGGTAGTAGCAGTAGTAATTATTTTTGCTCCACCCATGAATCACATGAGTTCACACGGTGGAAAAGAAAAAAAAAGAAGAATTAAAAGGCATGGCCATACGGGTGACTGTTGGCGGCGTCCAGATCAAGAGAAAGAAACCGGCGGGCGGCCGTGGATTTGTCGTCCTAACAATGCGTAAAAATCGAATCAAGATCAAGTGCAGTTAGTATAGATTGTGTTTGTGTCAGCACAAAGTTTGGATTTTGGTTGAAATTAAGGATGATGTGACTGAAAAGTTGTGTGTTTATGACATGTTTGATGTGATGGAAAAAATGACTGAAATTTAGATCAAAACTTTATATCTAAACACAGTGACTGGCAAGTTAAGTAGTCATATCCATTTACCGCCGTTGGATCAAGTTGATGAACGACAGAGAGATATGCTATGTCATAACCTGGCTGTCAGAGCTACAGTGCATGCTACAGTGGCGCAACAGGATTTTTATGTGTATGTTACAGTACCCTGGCCGAATCTGAGCTGTTTATTTGATCTAACGGTCAGGCAACGACTGCTAAAGTGCAGTCCCTGTTACACCTGCAGGGGATCCTGATCCGTAAAAATCATATTTATAAAGTTGGGGGTCTGGTTGCAGTAAAAAATCATTGCGGTAGAGAGAGAGACGCGTGTTTGCGGAAAGCCTAAACGGGTGAGAACGCTTGGGAATTGGATATCCAATTTTTTAGAACATTGGGGATATCCACTTATTGAATTGCTGAAAATGTAGGCCGGTTGAGATAACTTACTCTTCGAGCTGGTTTTATTAGTAAGTTTCGAAACAATCTCAAAAAACAAAAGTCATTGGATTCGCATCGTGAGAAATAACAGAGATGCGCATAAACTGTGAGAGGAGCAACAGTGGTCTGCCATAGCACAGTATTTTTACTGTGGAAAACAGTAAAATACTGTTCATTAGTATAGGCTGTGTTTAAATCCGGGGTGTAAAGTTTTTGGCGTGTCACATCGGATATACAGATACACATTTGAAGTATTAAGCGTAGACTAATAATAAAACAAATTACAGAATCCGCCTGTAAATAGCGAGAAGAATTTATTAAGCCTAATTAATCGTCATTAACAACATTTACTGTAACCACATTGTTATATCATGGAGTAATTAGGCTTAGAAATTCGTCTCGCAATTTACACGCAATTTATATAATTAGTTATTTTTTATATTTAATACTCAATGCACGTGTCTAAACACTCGATGTGATATGGTGAAAAATTTTGCCACAGGAATATAGTATTGATTCACTGTAGTGCCTAATCTCGTTCCACACGTTTAATCCAACTGCAAATTGAATAATGGCAGAGTACTGTAGCTCTATGCCATTCTATAGTAACAATTGAATATTTCCTGCTAGAGCAAGCTGTGACCTAATTAATAGAGAAAATTCTTACATATCCCTGAAAAGTTTCGCAATCTTTTATATACTCCTGAATTTGCCTCATTCCTGCATGCCCTTGAGTTTCCATTTGAATCTCCTCTATCCTATCCTGTTAGTTGACCGTGAGTTGACCGTTAAATTTTTCTAAATGACCATATCACCCATTTTCCGTTCTTACATTTACATGCTATCTACTCTACTTCATAATTCAAAATGTGGAAAATTTTTAACTCTGATAAAACCAAATGGGACATAATTATTTATTGAAAAGAAAATTTAAACTGTTGAACAAATTTATTTTTTGGACAAAATTCATATAAGAGTTTTAGCTAGAAATTGCAAACCAAAATTATTTATTGTTGGGTTCAAATTTGATGAAAACAATGTACGAATATCATAAAAGTTAATTTAAAATTTACTGGTTTATTTTTAAATTTGGTGTCAAATAATTATATTCCCTTTGTTTATTTATAAATATATTTTTTTTTCATATAAGAATTATGTTTTTATCATTAAACTCACACATAAGTATAAGAGAGGGCTAATAAAGTCAATTTCAAAAATATTTAACGGTCAACTCACGTTCAACTAACGAAATAAGCATAGAGGAGATCAAAATAAAAACTCAGGAGGATGAGACAAAATTTAGAGGTACATAAGGGATTGGACGTTTTCTCGTACATGGAGGATTTTCTCAATTTATATATATATATTGTGAAAGGTATGGGTTGAGAAGCATGCAAAGCAAGAGATCTGAGATCGATTGAGAAGCAGTAGTTCCATATGGAGAGCGCGGCGCAGAGCTCGTAAGCAATGTGGGTACACTGGTGGGGCAGGAGTTCAACCAGCTGCGCGCGTCGGCGTGGAGGTGGCCTCGCCTTCGGAACGAGCTGGCCACCATCCACGCCCTCCTCCGGATGCAGTCGGAGGCCGACGAGCCGCCGTGGACCACTTCGCCCGCGAGTGGATGAACAGCTGCGCGAGGTGGCCTACGACGCCGAGGACTGGCGTCACCTCTACAACTTCCGCATCCGGTGCCGCTCCTGCGTCTGGACCAACTGCAAGCGCCTCTCACCACCCTCCTCGCTCGCCGCCAGCTCGCCGGCGACATCAGGGCGCTCCGTGCGCTGCCTCCTCCATCAACGAGCAGCATTGTAGCTACGGATTCAGCCTCGACTCGCTGCGGCGGCAGCACGGCGGATGCAGCAGCTGCTTCGGGAGCCATGGCGGTCAACAGCACATCGTCGTCGTCGACGCCGATGATGATCATGATGAGTTCGTCGACAACAATGGCCAAGCTACGGAGCTAGCCAACAAGGGTGAGCGCGCTAAGAGAGGGAGTTGATGATGACAAGAAGCGCAGGTGTTCTCCATCGTGGGGTTCGGAGGGCTCGGGAAGACGATGCTGGCGAGGGAGGGGTGCCGGCGGCTGGAGACGGTGTTTCACTTCCAAGCGCAAGGTGGCCGGGTCGCAGACATTCAGCGGCAAGGACCTTCAGGGATTTGCTCAAGCGCCGTGCTTCGGCAGATCACGCAGCCTATCGTCGACGAGAGACTGTAGACGACGCAGAGATCGGCCAGCAAGCGGCTGCGGCTAGCTCGCAGCCTAACACATCGACCAAGACGTTAATATCGACACATGGATGTCGACGAACTGGCAACCGAGCTCAAAAAGAGGCTCGACAACAAGAGGTACGTAACCACCCAGTGACACACACCTAGAGTTACTAGTTATTTTTTTGTGCATATATTCTTTTAGTCGGTACAATGATTTCTTTTTCTTTTTTATTTCAAGCTACCGTACGTTGGAAATTGATACTCCCTGTCATTATTAGCTAGCATTCTTTGTTCCGTTAAGGAAAAGAAGGTATTCGTTGTAGGACACGCTAATTCACGATTAGCAGGTACAGAATGAAAACTTCATTCTCGATTCTACGATAATTTTTATAGAAGTGTTTCATTTGATTCTCTTCCAGGCTCTCTTGCATCTTTAGCTTCCCTCCGGCCACTATTTAGATTCAACGTCTTCGGAGGAAAAGTGACTACGAATTTCCCCTTTTTTTTGCGAATGCCTATCTGTTATCCTTTGGCGCACCCATAAGTAGCGATCAAGGATCCAAATTAATGCCAGATACAAAAGGTTTTGGACATAGTTTTCCTTGCGATGGCCCAGGTTGCGGCGGTACTTGTGATATTTCTACTTGGGAACTACAACTATTGCGAATCTGCAGATAGGACCCGTGCCTTGTCTGCTTAGCCTTAGAGCGTGCTCTGAACATAATAAAATAAGAGATTGAAAGAGTTTCGTTGAAATTGTTCGTTTGAAATTTCCCGAAAAGTTAATTATAGGTTCTTATCTCCATCAGAACAATAGGGCCGACGGTTTGATCGTTTTCTTTCTCATAGATAGCTGTACTTAGTACTAGTGGTAGTTCGATACTCCCTACTCTAATATTCTAGTTTTCTTTTCGTAGACACTTATGGGCAGATGGGCCAGAGGCCCGCACGCAAAAAATCTCTTTGGGTGTTTGGAATGGCCAGAGGCCCGCACGCGAAAATCTCTTTTGCGCGTTTGAAAATTGTTTTTTGTACTAGTGTTGTCCTTACACATGAAATTATCCCCAACAACTATCTTGCTGGCCACATCAGAAGCTGGACCGCCTACTTTCGTTTTTGCTAGATATCCGTCGCGTGATTCTTTTTCTCAGGTATTTCACTTTTTTTTGGCCGCACAATATGTGCGCCAAGATTTGTGCAAGAACTGGTGGCGGATGCTGCATGTGTGGATAAGGCCGTGTGTTGAATGCTTAGGTCCGGTTCTTTTCTAAATAAAAATTGATTTCTTTAACGGTTGAAAAATTAAGACATTTGAAACTAAAATAAAATATAAAATTGCATACCTATATAACTAAAAATTACATTTGTAAATTCAGTTGACATGACACGTAACTGTACTGTATTTTTGATAAAACTGTTGTGCAAGTAAATATTTATTAGTTATTTTATTTAAAATATAAAATTTGTAGTCCTATATAATAAAATTAGATTTGTAAATTCAGTTGATATGACATTGTAAGTGCACCTATTTTTGATAAAAATGTTGTGCAAGTAAATATGTATTTGTTATTTCCTTTCGTAGTCTGTTAGATGTAAATCTAAGGGTAGAAAAAAATATGGTGAGGCAGTTCCGGCTACTTTTCCTTTCACCTTAAGATTGCTAAAAAAAAGCAGAAATGCTTACATTTACGGACCGAGGGAGTAGTTTAGACAATGCATATCGATAGTAGCTTAACTAGTTAAGTGGTCCACAGTAGATTACAAGTGTGTTACTACCGTACGTATTTATACGTAGTATCTCCCAACACTCTCGAATCAGATAGTTTTCCTTCCCCCATGCCCCTCCTTGCAAACTATATTAATGCTTGTATATTTTTCGTTCTGTACTTTCTGTTGCATGTTTTATCTTTTTACAGTACATATGTACGATTATACTTTGGTACAAATTCTGCATGGTAACTTACGTGTTAATCATGTACATGCACTTATTAATAATGCTTATCTTATAATTTGTCATGACATTTCCTGTATGGTAATATTTACACTTTATCGAATTTTATTGAAGTTTACATGTGGTGGCCCAATGAAAGGAAGTTTTAATAAACATACTAAAGTGGTTTACATTTTTTCTCATGCAAGCAATCTCATTAATTAAATCCCTCCGGCGATTATCATATATATAGTTGTTTGACTTTTGTTCTAGTCAACATGTGTTAAGTTTTGATCAAGTTATAGAAAATATTTGAAGCAACACTCTGAAAATATCAAATTAGGTTCATTAAATCTAACAATTGAATATATTTTCAATAATAATGTTGTTCTTGTGTTGAAAAATACTTTTATTTTTCCTATAAACTTGAAACAATCCTTAAGAAGTTTGACTAGGAAAAAAAATCACACAATTGGATAAATATATGATAGAACAAGGGAGTACTAATTTGGGCGACAAACCTTCTAACCTATGCATAATCTACAAATCTAGTACACTCCAATTTTGATCGTTTATGATGTATGAGCATAGCAGCTGGGATGCGATCCGTCCAAGTTACAGTCACAGACAGCAAATTTGCGGCAGCAGAATCATAAGTTACCACTCGTATATACATTACCGTGGCAAAGCATGCAGTGCTGCTAAGTGATTACATCCATATAATGAAGAAGCTAAAGACGATACAGGAATCCAACAGTTTGGTCATCACAGCAAAACTTTGGCTCTAAAGTCCTTGCCCTGGATGATTTAAATAATGCGCAATGGGAAAGTATCCTAAAAAAATGGTAGTGGGTCTACCATTGGCCATTTGTTTAGCATTGCCAGCCTATTGGCAAAACTATAAACGCTCCGGGCAAGAAAATGTGGAAACAAAGTTGTAAGAACTTCAATTGGTCACAGATGGAACAAACAACCTACCCTCGAGGGGATGAGGCAAATACTCCACACTGGAGTTAATATACCACCTACCTCATACCTTCAGGCTTGCATTGATGTATCTTAGCATTTTCCGGAGGATTATATGATCGCCAAGGATACGACTGTTGAGAGGATGGATCTCTGAAGATGATTGTTGAGAAGCGCGTGGATTGTTGCCAAATGGATCTTGGCGAGAAGGCTTACTTTAATGAGCTAGTGAGTAGGAATATGGTTCGACATGGTGGGGTTACAGTAAGGCCATTTTAATTTGCATCAAGGGATTCAAGAAGACGCAGTTTCCGAGTCATGATATGATGCTGAGAGTCCTGGTTCCACAATCCTATAGAGTCTACACTTGTTAGCCTAGTAGAGGTGGGCAGTATGGAAGGGCATGGTCTTATACTGATCGACAATTCGCGCGTCTCTGCCATAAGGTGGAGTAAGAGGCAGGCAAAGGACTTTCTTGTTCATCATCCAAAAAGATGGCGGCGCATCAAAGCACGGGGGGAGAGATAGCATGAAGGTGAATGATGAATGTTCAGACATGTACCGATCACTAAGCATATTTGATCACTGAGCGCACAACATTCTTTCTCGTAGGCGAGTTCACCCTGCTAAGGGTACCTGAATTTGAAGACTGCACTGGCCCCCTAACAAACAAGCCATAGGAGTTGTATTCTGGCCGGAGTGTACCTTCTAAGTCTTGAGGCTTGGAGAGGAGTCAGATGTCAAGGTGATGCCATCAAGATTGGTGATCTCGGAGCATTTGCAATGCTTGATGTAGCGTCATACAACAGCTCAAGGATTCTGCCAAAATCAGTTACAAAGCTAGAGAGAAGCGGAGAGCTGCGTTTCTTTGCCAGCGGTGATTCTTTGTTGGATGCGTACCCCAGGGAATCACAAAATGATGGAGCGGCTATCAGCCAGTTAAAAAACAGCTGAGTGGTGGTATTATGGCCAAGGTCGCTGAGGGAGATTGTGAACGTGGTTGTGAGGTTTTTCACATGTGCTTAGAGCTATGCTAATCTTTCGACACGGGAAGAAACATGAAAAGTGGTGTTCGTCAAGAAAAAGCTCTGCAGCTCCTATGAGCAAGACTGTAACTCCTGAGAATGCGGCTCGACACGGGCAATCTGAATGCCTGGAATGGCTTTTGTCCATATGGAATTTTCTACGATGATCATTGAGCCACCAACCACAACTGCTCTCGTTTTCGTACTTAGGATCTGTGGCACGTTATGGTGTGACGTTGGTTAGTGTTGGTTGTTGTTGTGTGGTTTCATTTGGTTGTTGTTGGGGTTGTGTTTCGTGGGCGTGGGTTGGTTTAGAGTCACTCATGATCTTGTTAGATTGCAGTTACGGATGACGCGGATCGGTTTGATGGTCTTTCCAACCTATTCAACGTCCCTATTGTAAGTGGCGCAACTGGGAAGGAGGCTATTCCTGGGAAGTTTACATTTATTCACGGAAAGATGGGTGTGCAGCAGAGCCGAGGCACTTTCGGGGCGAGGCTCAACTAGAATCGATTCTGGGTGATACTTCCTAGTAGTTGTGTTGTTCGATTTGTGGGAGGAAGGAGATCATGCAAATGTTGGAGCGGCTAGTTGTTAGTTTCGAGTCGAGCCGCAAATAAAAAATTGTTGGATTGGAGGCACTTCAGAAAGCTTAAATAGTTGAAGATATATTGCGTCCTGAAGACAATTTGAGAGACCTGTACTAGAGCCGGTGAGAGCAGATGAAAACAAGCAGACGACGTGTCGCCTCGGGATAAAATTAAAGTGAGTATGACTGTAATGTATATATTTCTCGTTTTCCAGAATAACCGCTTTTTGAGGTGGCCTATGTTCATCCACTTCTAGACCCAGTGCAGATTTACGGTCTTGGTGAGATTGATCTCACGCAACCTGTTAACAGGGCCAATGTCAATTTGCATCAACTGTTACATACTTATCTATTTGGGGTTTTTTTGAGGCAATCATTTGGGTTTCCCCCGAATAGCTATTTTGCACATCTTTTATAGTTGTTCAAAAGGTCTATTATATTTGGCGTGGGGTAATGGTGAGAGTATGCAACATTAAGTATTCAAATTTATTATATAGTATATTACGTTCGTAATATATTGTAAGCTGTGTCACTCCTAAGGCTGAAGTTTAGAGAGGATGGGGAGAAAAAGAGAATTGGAGCAAAATATGCAAAACGGAGGGAGTCATTAGCAGAATGATTAGTCTGATGTATGTATACTATTTTAATTTTTAAAAAGGATTTAACATGATTTTTAAGGCAGAACTTTCTATAGATTTTTTTTGTTAAAAAACCATAATAATCGTTTGTTAGTTTGTGAGACAGTGGTTATTAAATTTGAAACTAAGCCATTCCTGCCGCAAAGGGGCAAAAATAGAACCGAAATTTCGAAAATTTTGTGGAAAGAGTTGGTAACGAGTTTTTGAATTTTTGAAGGATTTTGATAGTTGAATCAAATTCACAAAAAAATGCAAAAAACGCAAAATTGTGTCTGGGCGAGATTGGTCACATTTTGGGGGGGGGGTGGTGGTGGTGGCGAGAATTTCTGAAATGTTAGAATGTTGTTGGTAACCCGAAAATGTTCAACGCCTGGTTTGGGAAGGCGGTGCGCGCACGAAAAGACAAGTGTTTTTCTCCCAATCTCCCGAGGAATCATCTTGCCTACTCTCCATCTGTGGTGTCTTTTCGAACGGAACATTATATAATTCAAGTATTACATAGTGACCTCTTGGTTTCTTTCTGTAATATAAATAGTCCGCTCTTATCACAGGATTGTAGTCTTCCCTCCATTCTAAATTTTTTTTTGATCTACAGTATTTCATTAGGTACACCAAGACCAAGAAAAGCTAATAGACTCTCTCGTACTATATTTGATCCTCTAGCACAAAACTCAATGCATGCAGCGCAGCCTACGTATATTCCTTAGCGCAATAGCAAATGCAATGATAATGATGTGGTGGAGGGTCGTAGTAAATGCTATGTTGTGATAAGATCATGCATCAGATGTCCATTTACTCCCCAATGCACAGAATAAGGAATAGACGTGCTCGAATGAGGATGAACACAAATATGTAGCATCATTTAGAATAAACCTCAAAAAAATACTATAGTGTAGATCCAAATGTAGAATGGAGGGTGAGTAGCAAGTATGCCTGCAGCTTAACATAGTAACATACATGGTTGATAATAGCAGCAAGTGTGTTGTCTAATTTACTTATAATGAAATCATGTACGGTTGACATGTAATAGCTAACAAGATTCATGCCTCGATATGGAGATATAACTCGTAAGTAGCGGTTACATGTGTTGGTTGAGCCCGAAAGACAGATCAGTGTAGTACAGAGAGGGAGCTATGCGTCAGTGAGTTAGGTCTAAGGGAGACTTACTGACGTAGAAATGAAGTGGATTGGGACGATTTGAGATAGAAAAGACGACAGAGAGTTGTATTTGATTGTTGAAAAGATTCTCCCCTGGTTACAACCTGATGAGTAAGAGAAAACTAGGCGTGCCGGGCATGTAACTGCAGAGCTCTTGGTTCAGTTGGGTCAGATCGGTTGATCGGCGGGGGTCAATCGGTTCAATTATTGGAACGCGGAAGAGGGTATAGTAGATCACTACATAATTTTACGTTAAAAAAGGTCACTAATCCATGCAGTGTTTGGATGGTGTGGTGGTATGCTCTGTCATAATCCGCGATCAGGCAGAGTATCGTGATCCCATGTGGACGCGCAATGGCGTGTAGACAGCAGCCCATTCTGGGGCTGTTCGGCGGAACGTAGTCGGTTTCCGGGGTCGCTGGTTTTTCTCAAAAACCCCGTGCGTCGGTTACGATCCGGTGTCCAGCGTAAGGCGATTTGTTCATGCGTGTCTAAAGCAAGAACCGAACCGGGTGGGTTAGGTGAGGTGCTGTTCTGGTTGTTTGTTGTATACTATGTACAACTTGATCTCTTCCATCTAGAATAAAGCAACCTAGGAGGGGACACGAGTTGCACACGGTGGCGGTCTGATTGCGAGTGTGCCGGTCGCTTAAGAGCATAACGAATCCTGGTTTAGATGTTCGTGGTGTCGGTTTTTGGTTGTGACTATGTGAATAGAACTACTCTCTCCATCTGAACGAAAAAGGAGGCGCAACGCTAGTGAGGGGGACAACGCTAAACTAGGAGGGCTATGACTAGACATAGGAGGCATCTAGACACCTGACCCTCGGCTAGGGTTGGTTGATAACGTAAGTCTGTAGGACAAGCCTCTGCCTATGACATGTTGTGTCCCTGCCGTAGGTAGCTTTTTCTTAGGACGGACGAGTGAGTATGTGGATCCGCTTTTATAGGGCTAGCAATGGTCTGTAGGGTTGTCCCTTTGTGTTTATGGGTTTTTCTCTGCTATGGAAGAATTACAAATTGTCCTCGTAATGATGAAAGAGTTGGAGGGTGTGGATTATGATCTTTTCAAGCTTTACCCCTGAACTTGGGCTAGGGTGGGGTCAATTCCGTGGTAAGCTGGGCTTTTTTGAGCAGGAGTTGCTTCGGACCAGTGGTCCCTTCACCCAGGTTCAGCAGCTTTGTCCGCACCTTGGCCTGCCTTCACTCCTAGCTTCATTTGAACGACTCGCACGAGACGGTGCGAAGTTCTATTTGAATAAACAAGAAAAAATTGCAAGATTACACCCTGGAGGGTCGTAACCAGGTAAAAGAAAAATATACACACCCACACAGCTCGCGACAACTCCAACACACAAGACGCGGGAGAGGCTAAACCGACATGGCCGCCGCTAATCGTGAGCGACCAGCGCTAGAACACAAAGGAACAACATATGAGATCGCGCCATAAAGAACACCCTCACAACCAATACAAAGCCAACTCGCCTCGAGTGCGTCTTGCCCAATCGATGCGAGAGGCTTTCGGCTAGGGGATACCAAAACAATGTCTTCAAGAAGAGAAGCGACGTAAAACGCTGCGGCCGATCCGTCGGGGCTCAGGAGCCAGGAATGGGCCTTTTCGCCAGGCAACCACGCCTAAGGGATGAGGACAGCACGACAACGCCCTCAGGAAGGGGAATAACCTCGTTGTCAGCCCGGCCATGGCCGGGTTGGTTTCACGCCGCTGGTTCACCACTGGCGAATCCACGGCTGACGCACCCAATGCTCCCACCACCCCTCAATCGTCTGCCGGACAATTGGACCCTGCACGGCGCCCTTTGCGCGGTCCAGCCTTCGAGCGCCGAAGACCGTGCACATCCACTGCCAGTCCTCCTCGTACCGAGGTTCGCCTCCCTCCACGCGTCGGCCGCACTCTTGCTCCAAGCCGGCCTCCTCCACCGGATGGCGCCTTCGCGCCAATCCGGCCTCCCTCCATCGGCCGTGCTCTAGCTTGCGCCAAAATGGCCTCCATCTCGCCGCCCGGCAGGCCTCTCGCGCCGAGCCAAGCCTCGCGCTGGCCATCGGGCTGCGCCTCTCTGCGCTAAGCCGGGTCTCTTCGACGCCCATGCCTCCAAACGCTGCGCGCGGGGCCAATGCAGTCCCGTATCCTATGCCCTCGGCTAGCCGTCCAAGGCCGCCATGCATCCTCACCACCTCAGCCACGTGGTCAGCTCACCGTGCCTCCTGCCCACTCGCAGCTCAACGGTCACACCCTGCCTCCACATTCACAGCCGGCCGCAAGCCTGCCGCTGTCGCCGGCTGCTGTCATCAACCGGCCAACGCCAGCCCGTCGCCACCGCAGCCACGTCACCACCCTGCCTCCACATTCACAGCCGCCTGCAAGCCTGCCGCTGTCGCCGCTGCTGTCATCAACCACCAACGCAGCCACGCGCGCCACCGCCCAACGTGGCTGCTGCCTCGTCGCCCTCCGGCCACCGACCGCATCTACAGTCCTCCGCTGCCACCATCGCGGCCGTGGACGCGCCGCTGCCGCCGTCGCCCTGGGAGGACCGGAACACAGCCTCACCCCCGAGGCCTCGGCCTTCGCCACATCCGTTCGACAGCGGCGCGTCATCCGTCGCCTCCTTCCGGCCGCCGTCGCCGCGAGCTCGCCGTCACTCCGGCCCTGATGCCGGGGAGGGCCGGATCCGCCGCTCGGGGGAAGGCGGATTCCCACCTCCGGTTGGTGGCAAGGATTCGCCGCGACGACGCTCCAGACGCCGCTGACCTCCGCTCGCCGTTGCTCGTCCCCTGGACACGGAGAGGCCAGCTCCACCGCCGAGGAGACGGACCGCCACGCAACACCCCCGTGCCGCCTCCCGCGCCGCGGCACCGCTGCTCCCCGAGCAGCCCCGGTGTCCCGGCCGCTGGCTTCCTCGAGGAGGGGAAGCGGGCCCCGCCGCTGCGTCCTTGCAGCCGTGCCGGCTTTGCGCGACGCGCCGCTGCAGGGCAGCGGCAGAGGCGAAGGGGAGGAGGCGGCGAGGGGATGAGGCGGCCGTCGCGTGTCGCACCTTGGGAACGGGAGAACGCGGACGGAGCGCCGCAGTTTTTACTTTTACTACTCCTAGCTTCATTTGCTCCGCCACTCGTCTTCGGCTTCGCTGACCTCGCTTTGCTTCGCCGGCCGCTGAGTTGGTGGTCCATTAGCCTCTGGTTCGTCAATGGAGGCCGAAGGGAGGTATCGGGACCGTGTCTCCAATATACGGAGTATATTTTAGAATTACGTATGAATAGATCAATATAAACATAACATATAACTGAGTATACTTGAGGAATGGTTTTTGATTAGGGCATTCGCAGTCTGGGTATACCAACTGGATGACACGTGGCAGTGGAGCGTTGACAGCGACGCGCCATAGTTGAGTGATAAGGATGATGTGCCGTGGTGGAACCAATAAGCTACCATGCATAGCGCTTCGAAAAAAAAGAATATTATTTGCCCTTTCCAATGTAGGATCGTTGACGGAGAACTATGGCCCACGGTGTCCGAATTTTTGTCTCGATCTTTCACGGGACAAAACAATGAGAAATAATCTTCTCCAAGTTTGATGTTTTCAAGAACTAACTCAAGTATACGCATATTTCCAAAATATTGGAATAATAAGCACAGTCTTGACTTAATAAAGGGAACAGAAAATGAGCCTTCACATTCGTCGTTCCGTTTCATAACCTCTAATTACCACATTAATCAAAAGAAAATATTAACTTAAAAAGTAATAGGAAAAAAGAGCCTCCATATTCGTTCCTATAACGTAAAAATTACCAACATTATCGAAAGAAAACAAAAATTGAAAGAGCTAGTATGTGTTTTGGTAGAGATTATACGATATAAGTCCTATAACCCCCCCCCCCCATTCCTATAGACAGTTGGCACTGGGAACATGCAAGTCTGAAAACGGCAAGTCAATTTGAAACCATGTGAATGTTAAATTTATAAGCACAGTAATGATTTAATTTATTCCATAATTAAATTATGACATTGTAGATATAAACTATCATAACAATGTATCATAAGATCTACACATGTAATACTAGACAACATACAACAAATCGAATATGCATAACATGGTGAACATATTATCTCTCTCCA
>CM020181.1:31089259-31143812 GCA_009805545.1 Oryza longistaminata
GCTCTTCCGATCTGACATGATATTGAAGCGTGTGTGCACACATCTAGGCTGAACTTCACCTCTCCACACAAAAAAGGTATTATCTATTAACACGTGATTAGTTAAATATTAATTAAAAAATTAATAATAAATTAATATGCTTATTAAAACAATTTTTTTTGAAAACTTAAAAAAATCATTTAGCAGGTTAAAAGTGTACAAGAAAAAAAAGAGAGAGAGAGAGGCGGTGAGCTAAAAAAGAAGGGGAAGAACATAGCCGTAGACACTAGCTCCTTGACTTCAAGCTAGCTGCTTAGAGAAAGGATACGATGACAATGTCCAAAATATGTTTCAGTAAACTATATCAGCATGATATATTTATTTATACATCGAAAAGAACTACTGTACTAATTACCTCGTGAGCGTATATGACCTTATTGATTATTATTTTACTCCCCCGTTTCATGTTATAAGACGTTTTAATTTTGGTTAAAGTTAAACTGTTTTCAAGTTTAACTAAGTTTATAGACAAATATAGTATATTTATAATACTAAATCAGTGTCATCAAATCAATAATTGAATATATTTTCATAATAAATTTATCTTGAGTTGAAAATGTTACTTATTTTTTCTATAAACTTAATCAAACTTAAAGCTATTTAACTTTGACCAAAGTTAAAACGTTTTATAACTTGAAACAAATTGAGTATTTCATAAGCTTCTCTACGTGCATCATGTTTTTTTAAGGGAGTGCATCATGTTTACTCTAATTTTGTACACCATATACTATTTCATCTCAAAATAATAGGATAAGTCTCCGAATCTCAAATCCCACCGCATTATATATTTACTCGCGTTCATCCTCGTGAGCACACGAAAGGGCATGTAGCCTAGTGGTTACAGTGACTTGAGTAGTACCCCAAGGTCCTGAGTTCAAATCTCCTATGGAGCGAATTTCAGATTGGGTTGTTTGCGGGGCTAAGTTCCCTATTTCAATGGCCGTATATATCCGGTTGGATATAGAGGCCGGGTAAAAATACCCTTCTCTAAAAAAAAAAAATCCTCGTGAGCACAAACATTTTCTCTCTAACCACTCGAAGAGAACTCGATCGGTCAGGTACCAGAGCCGCAATCTGTTCTTTTAATGACGCTAGAGGTGAACCTTTCAGCAATATTTCGTAACGTCACTGACCGTGATGTTTAACCCAACTATACATGTGCTAATTATTGGAATTATGAAAATGAGTAATTGGTGTGACGAATAATCAGCGTTGACTGGTCTATTTAATTAATGCTCTGGCTCTACAAATTGAATTAGACTTAGCCCTCATATAGTCGTATGGAGTACTCCCTCTTGTAAAATGAAATAATCTAATTCCAAATATATAATCTGAACATGTTCAGATTTATCTTTAGAATTAATTTTTTAATAGAGGGAGTATGCTATTTTTGGATTTGCTTAATTAAAACACAAGCTACTATTATTTTCGGCAAAATCCCAGCTCAAATTATATTTTTCATATCATTAATTTTACGGTTGAGCCTATAGTTTGTTCGTGTTAAATTAACTCATTTTTCAAGTATTTTAACATCGTCTGTGACTGTACAATTAATCAACTATTAATGCACATGTACAGAAGTGGCATACTGGCATATGTAGATCTCGATCCCTCCCCACGCCCTTGTATATCATGCATTAATTAATTATATCATGCAAAAGCATTAAAATTCTAGATCTGACAGAGGTTCAATAATAATTTTTTAATGCTTTGTATGGTTTTATGGAAAACAAATACTAGCCGGTGGATAGGACATTAATATGCATGGGTAAATAAAGATGGAGGAAAAAAATCAAAGTATAGTTCCCTAGCTACTCGGATCCTACTATAATGATATGGAATTTTAATTAAGAATATTAATTATTAGCTGAGTAATATATACCACTCGTCCTAATATTTAATGGTTGGCAAGCTAATTGAATTGCTGGAGCTGAATTGATTAGCTGGTAATATTTGCTATAGATAGGACGTTGTTAAATTCTGCCATTTGGGCTAAGACATAGTACATTCAAGCACAATTAATGGTTTAGCCAGAAAACACAACAGAATTGTAAACATCTGCAAAATTATATATACGTGATGGGTTTACCGGCCTGTCAGAAACCATTGTTAATTTGTTAGTAAATAAATCCCTTTATCTCCTCAAAAGTATCATTTCAGTACTAGTAAATTTATTCATGAAATTACTTACTAATTCCTAATGTGCACGATATACGAATTCTGCTATAGTTAATTAATTAGGTCGATCGATCCAACATGAAATCTCTTTTTTGCTTCAATAGAAATAGTATATTTATTTATGGTATCATTGTTTTCTTATAATTTTCAGATATTATTTCGCGTTTATTTATATTTAGGCTAGAAGGGCTAAATTTTCAGATATTTTCTCTACCAAAATAAAAAATTGTATTTCAATAAGTCTAGTACTTCCCTGCAAATAATGGACATCATTTTAGAGTGTCTTATAATCCAAGATTTTGATTGAGTAACCCCAAGCGAATAATGCCAATACTTTATAGTGTTGACAATCTTGTTACCAAAATAATCATGTTAGCTGCAACCCAGTAGTGGTCTTGCCGTGGTGACTGGTAATTGCCTCGCTAGAAGATGGGCTAGCTAGCTAGCAACATAATGCCCATACCTGTACGGCGTCTACAAATACATTTACGTACTCTATTCGTCCAAATAATTTTATCTTTTATATAGAAATAGACTATTCCCAGATATAAATATTAATTTATAAGTTACGGAGAGAGTGCATTTGTTGGCATATGGTCTACACTCTCTCTGCATTGCCATACAAGCTATGCTAGGCAAGCACTGAACAATTAACTCAAGGTGTTGTTCGGCAGACGGACGCGCGCTGCGGCCGCAACGGTACTGTTCATGCTGACTGTGGTACAGCATGATATTAAATGCCCTTATACTAAAACTCTGTATTTAAATAATACTACTATATGATATTATTGAGTTTATTGGATCTTGATATACTTTAGTGATTATCTTTCTGCAAGAATGTGACGATAGTATCTAACACAATTGTGTTATTGTAAAAATACTTATAAAGAAAATCTAGATTTTATGTTTTCAAACTAAATATTTTGAGAGTTAGGATGGTCAGAGTTTTAAAATTTTACTTTTCTAAAATTAACAGTGGCATACATTTATCAATAAGCGGAGTACCGATAATATAATTACTTTGAGAGAACAGAATGTACATTAATTAAGTAGCATTAGTAGTAACCATTTTAATTTGCCGGCACCAACCTCTTAATTACTGTAAAGTGAGAGTAGTTTAATTGGTTAGGTTTCTTGTGGTGGAATCAGCCCATTCAGGTTAGGACCTGGACTTAGACATTGATGCTCGTATTTATGGCTAAACCTGTCAGTCGTCGACAATAAGACACCACATGGTGATTTCATCAATCTGAAGATATACCGATCCAATCTCTTAAAGGTGTTCATAGATATAAGACATGCAACTGTTCATTAATAGAGATGAATGAGCATCTGCTTTATATTCTCTCCGTCCCATTATAAGTGAAGCCATAAGTTTTCGTGCCCAACTTTGATCGTCCGTCTTGTTTGAATTTTTTTTATGATTAGTATTTTTGTTGTTATTAGATGATAAAATATGAATAGTACTTTATACGTGACTTATGTTTTTAATTTTTTTTAAAAAAAATTAAATAAGACGGATGATTAAAGTTGGACACGGAAAATTATGGATGCGCTTAAAATGAGATGGATGTAGTACTATATTTTTTTAAAAAATAACTCTTAATTACCAACGCACGACTTTCTCGCACCAGGCCAATTGACCCTTCCTTACCCACATATACATGCAGATGCGGTCATATCTCATAGACTCATACTACGTACCCTCTCAGTAACGGAAAGGTGTTTGTCTTCTGGCTAACTGCTACAATGTTACTTATATACGTATCTCTCAACTTGTGAAAGTCTGAAGCTGTCGCTGTGCCGTCGCTGCTAGTTAAAAAAGGCTTGCCTTGGACTTTTTCCCCCCTCCTCCCATGATCCCATCCACACCACACGCAGCAACGCATCCACACGCTGGATGCTGCTGCTGCTGCTACTCCTGCTGCCGATGATCGATGATGACGCGGACGCCACGCGCGCGAGGCGCGATCGATCGAATTCGCCGTCGACTTTGACCGCCGTTTTTTGCTTCAATAGAAATAGTATATTTATTTATGGTATCATTGTTTTCTTATAATTTTCAGATATTATTTCGCGTTTATTTATATTTAGGCTAGAAGGGCTAAATTTTCAGATATTTTCTCTACCAAAATAAAAAATTGTATTTCAATAAGTCTAGTACTTCCCTGCAAATAATGGACATCATTTTAGAGTGTCTTATAATCCAAGATTTTGATTGAGTAACCCCAAGCGAATAATGCCAATACTTTATAGTGTTGACAATCTTGTTACCAAAATAATCATGTTAGCTGCAACCCAGTAGTGGTCTTGCCGTGGTGACTGGTAATTGCCTCGCTAGAAGATGGGCTAGCTAGCTAGCAACATAATGCCCATACCTGTACGGCGTCTACAAATACATTTACGTACTCTATTCGTCCAAATAATTTTATCTTTTATATAGAAATAGACTATTCCCAGATATAAATATTAATTTATAAGTTACGGAGAGAGTGCATTTGTTGGCATATGGTCTACACTCTCTCTGCATTGCCATACAAGCTATGCCAGGCAAGCACTGAACAATTAACTCAAGGTGTTGTTCGGCAGACGGACGCGCGCTGCGGCCGCAACGGTACTGTTCATGCTGACTGTGGTACAGCATGATATTAAATGCCCTTATACTAAAACTCTGTATTTAAATAATACTACTATATGATATTATTGAGTTTATTGGATCTTGATATACTTTAGTGATTATCTTTCTGCAAGAATGTGACGATAGTATCTAACACAATTGTGTTATTGTAAAAATACTTATAAAGAAAATCTAGATTTTATGTTTTCAAACTAAATATTTTGAGAGTTAGGATGGTCAGAGTTTTAAAATTTTACTTTTCTAAAATTAACAGTGGCATACATTTATCAATAGGCGGAGTACCGATAATATAATTACTTTGAGAGAACAGAATGTACATTAATTAAGTAGCATTAGTAGTAACCATTTTAATTTGCCGGCACCAACCTCTTAATTACTGTAAAGTGAGAGTAGTTTAATTGGTTAGGTTTCTTGTGGTGGAATCAGCCCATTCAGGTTAGGATCTGGACTTAGACATCGATGCTCGTATTTATGGCTAAACCTGTCAGTCGTCGACAATAAGACACCACATGGTGATTTCATCAATCTGAAGATATACCGATCCAATCTCTTAAAGGTGTTCATAGATATAAGACATGCAACTGTTCATTAATAGAGATGAATGAGCATCTGCTTTATATTCTCTCCGTCCCATTATAAGTGAAGCCATAAGTTTTCGTGCCCAACTTTGATCGTCCGTCTTGTTTGAAATTTTTTTATGATTAGTATTTTTGTTGTTATTAGATAATAAAATATGAATAGTACTTTATACGTGACTTATGTTTTTAATTTTTTTAAAAAAAATTTAAATAAGACGGATGATTAAAGTTGGACACGGAAAATCATGGATGCACTTAAAATGAGATGGTTGTAGTACTATATTTTTTTTAAAAATAAACTCTTAATTACCAACGCACGACTTTCTCGCACCAGGCCAATTGACCCTTCCTTACCCACATATACATGCAGATGCGGTCATATCTCATAGACTCATACTACGTACCCTCTCAGTAACGGAAAGGTGTTTGTCTTCTGGCTAACTGCTACACTGTTACTTATATACGTATCTCTCAACTTGTGAAAGTCTGAAGCTGTCGCTGTGCCGTCGCTGCTAGTTAAAAAAGGCTTGCCTTGGACTTTTTCCCCCCTCCTCCCATGATCCCATCCACACCACACGCAGCAACGCATCCACACGCTGGATGCTGCTGCTGCTGCTACTCCTGCTGCCGATGATCGATGATGACGCGGACGCCACGCGCGCGAGGCGCGATCGATCGAATTCGCCGTCGACTTTGACCGCCGACGAGGCGGCGACGCGCGCGTTCATCTAGCCACATAGCTAAGCTAGCTTACGTACTACTCCCTCCGTTTCAAGCTATAAGACGTTTTAACTTTAAATTTAATCAAATTATAAAAAAAATAGCAACATTTTTAACTCAAGACAATTTTATTGTGAAAATATATTCAATTATTGATTTGATAAAACTAATTTAGTATTATAAATTTTATTATATTTGTCTATAAATTTTATCGAACTTAAAATAATTTAACTTTAACCAAAATCAAAATATCTAACCTGAAACGGGGGGAGAACTACCTAGCAACCTTGCCTTACTTCCAATGGCGCGCGACACGCGCACGTCGACAAAAACCTACCCCTTCCGGTGGGTGTACCCGATCATTCCAATGCATATTAATACCTCTCTTGCTCAGCGCCGCGAGACCAGTAAACCCTAGCAAGGTTATTTCTTCATTTTCTGTACTTTGGATTATTTCTGCTTTGCTTGCCATGGCCGATGATGATGGCTACCGGCGCCAGCAGCGGCGGCGGCGGCGGCTGGTGCAGAGGATGGTGGCGTGCTTCGGGATGTTGTCGCGGCGGCGGCGGACGGCGAGGCTGGTGCTGTGGGGAGGCGAGGCGCGGGCGGCGAGGCACGGGGAAAGTGGGCCGGGCAGGGATGCTCGACTTCAACGGGACAGCGTCGTGGCCGCCGCCGACGGGTTCTGCAATCGGCCGCCCGGCGCCGGTGCTGGCGATCGAGGACCGCCTCGTCGCCGGGAGGACCTACCTCGTGCTCCCCGTCGCCGACTCCCGCAGGGCTACGACGCCGTCACGCCGCCTCGCTGGCCCGCGCTCTCCTACGACAGGGGCGCCGGCGCCGGCGCCGCCGGGCGGCGTCCATCGCCGGCGGCCGCCAAGAGCCCCTTCGAGTACGTCAAGGGCGACGACGGCCGGACGGTCATCAAGTCACGCCGGAGTTCATCGTGAGTTCCATCACCTCCTCGAGACCAATAGGCGCCTGCGCCGCCGCCGGCGACGAGGAGGTGGACGGCGGAGGCGGCGGGCGGCGGGCGCCGCTGTGCACACGCCGGAGCTGAGGAAGCACTACGAGCAGCTGGTGGGCGCGGCGAGGTGCCGCGCGTGGTCGCCGCGGCTGGAGACAGATCAAGGAGCGCAAGGGCGCCAGGAGGATCGTCGTGGCGGCGGTGAGCCCCGGGCGCTGTCGCCGGTGGCGGCGAGGCTGCTCGGCCTGGACCGAGGAGCAAGCTAGCTAAGCTGATCGATTCGATCAGAAAGCCTTGTAATTAAGCTCAAATTTTCCGTTCTTGATTGCCGCTTAATTTGTTCATTTGATCAGATTGCTAGCTGCTCCTCTTGTTTAATTTGGCAGCAACTAATTCATTTTGATCTGAACAAATTTAGCGATGAATTTGAATTCGGTTATTATTGGAGAGTACAGGTATAGTTTTAGGAATTTGCTTGGGATGTATGATCCGTGTAATTGAATTGAAACAAAATATAAATGTGAATTAATATGCGCCGTCAATTAATTGTCACATTATCAGGAATTCATCTATGTGCAATTAAGCTAGGTACATCACCGACGCGCTTGGCGTTGTTACGTCGTACCAGGTACTCCGTAGTCCGTACGTGCGTAATTAGTTAGCAGATTTGCATTATTGTACTGACCCGATCTATCTACATTACGATTTTGTTCGAAACAGCAAAATTTAATGAGAACTGCGTGCTGTCCATTTCATGTTCTCAACCCGAATTTTTTTTTTTAAAAAAAAAGAGAGAGAAAAACTGTTACGCTGCTTGGATTATTGGACCGGTCAATGTAATCTTCATTGGGGAGTTAGGAGATGTGGGTTGGTGGTTTTTATGTTGTTCCCTCAGTTTTAATTGCTAATTTATGCATATCAGAACGTGATCGGTTCGATTGGACATTAGTTTGGTTAAGTGGTTTTTTTCGCACGTGATTGAATTAATTCAGTTGCCCAAAATAGTACGGCTAGCTAGATGGATTGGTAGAGTCTCGTAGAGACCCAGGGGAGCTGTCAATTGGTGTTTGATTAATTAGCCGGTGGTTGCTAAATAGCTAATTGTTTACTCAATCAGCATGTAGCTAAGTCATGTAGGACGTTCTGATCTAGTTATATTTGTTGGTTAATTTATAAGTTCTCCTTTATTTAGAAATGCAGCTACTAGTGCACATGCGGTTCATGCACATGTGTGTGAATCATGAATCTGCTTCAATGTAACACGTGCCACAAAGCCCCCGTGCAGCTATGATGAGAGCATATATTATCATATATATAGGCGGTGTTTGAATCTTCTGAAGATGAAGATGAAAATAAAGATAAAGTGTTTCACGTAAAATGATGTGATAAAAACGTGTGATTAATTAAATTTTAATTATTACAAACTTAAAAAATGAATTAATATGATATTTTAGAACAATTTTTATATAGAAAGTTTTCAAAACGTACCGTTTAGCAGTTTGAAAAGCGCACCACGAACATCTAAAAGTTCATCCAATCTTTGCTGGACAAAAGAACAGGGCCATACGTGCTAAAACCCATGTCCCTGTGTGTGTGAATTAACGAAGCGTATAGAGTAGTATTAATTTTCATATACTTCTAAAAACAAATAACAACATCGCACTACTGTTTCCTCGAACTTTTCTTCTTTTGATTTGATACCAAGTCAGCGTAAGGTAGTTAACTAGGAGTAAGACTTAACGCGGGATTATTCGGTGTGTGTGAACGGTGTCACAGATGATGAACCAGGACACGCAGATCAAAGGACAGGATAAACCGCCGATCGCGGGCCGCAGCCTTGGGTTTGTGAAATGGATATTGGGCCGACCGAAATGTGAAAACCACACGGCCCGCTTTGGTACGGACGGAGGTGATGCTACGCACGTTGCCGCCATTGATCACTGAATAAGTCCACTTGACGTCCTTCAATTTTTGAGTTTAAATAACATCCTCAAACGTAATACTGGAAATCTTAACCCCCAACTTACAAAACTGATTTAAATTAGGTCCTCCAACAATATAGAAGGTTGGTTTCTCTAACGGGACAAGTTGACTATGGTCAACCCGGGTATCAGCATGGGACCCACATGGACTCCACATGTAAGTCGGAAAAAAAAGTGGCCTGGGCGCTGGAATCCCGATGAACGTAGTGGGTATAGTGACTTGGCGTCAGCGAGAGCAGGTTGAGAAACCCACTCAATGAGGGGATTATCCCTGCCGATGTCACCGACGGTGAGGATGAGGGGTGAGGATGGTGTGGAGGGGCCTGCTATCCCGCAACTACTGCTCCAGCAGTCGTTGTGACGTTGGCAGCGGTGACACCAGGCGGGGTGCCTGCTATCCAACGGTGGTGAAAGGCAGGGTTTTGCGAACGGGTGTGTGTGTGCGCGCGCGCGCGCGCGTGTGTGTTGGGGGGAGGCAGCAGTTTTGACACCTGCCTTTCTTAAAGCTTTAAATACGTTTTCAGCATCAGGATCACAAAGCTTCCAAGCCTATCAAGCAAAAAGGATTCTCATTAGGCCCACAAAATGGAAGCTGAACTATTTTCATACGTTGAAGGCACAGTTAATCTTACCTTCTCTGTCATATAGTACTGATATAGTTCCTCAAAGTACTGCAAATCTGAACAGCCAGTAGAAGAAGTGACTATATGCTGCCAAAAGGGTCTACCATCATCCACATACCTTAACCAAGTTGGAAATATACGAAGTGAGATCAATCTTAAAGCTGTCTAACTACCGTCAACAGAAAATACGCAGTAGTGCAGTACATGGAACATAACAAACAAAGGAAACATCAGTCAAATTGGAATTCAACTGAAAAGAAAACATCATGAACAACAGCATGTTCTTGATCTAAGCACAAGAATGTTGAATTCCCCACTGTCTATACAATTTTTGAACCAAATATACAACATCCCATTGTTTGTTTATCCAAAAAGGGCATTTCAGGAGGCAACACGAATGGTAGTTATCCACAATTTTTTTTATTTGGTAGAAATTCAGTGTACATCATTGTTAAGGTGCATACCATCATATCCTTTTTGTCGTTATCTGCAAAATCTAGGGATGCTAATAAGAAACAAGTAACAGCTGAACTGAAAGTAGTTACTACTAATTAAGTGATGGGGCGCTTGCTGTCCAATAAGAATGATTGTGAATTACAATGAATATGTGCTGACCCTTCAACATGTTAAGGAAGAAGGTTACATAGGAAAGAGAACTCGAACTACATACACAAAGTCAATGAATACCCAGTTTAAATCTTTTATCATGATTCATTATTTGTAGATAGAAAGACAGTGAGTTCACACAGATCCCTTAACCTTATAAGCTGACATGTGTAAAATGATGTTTGTGCTTGTGCTCTGGCAAAGCATGTAATTGCCAATTTCTGCAGGTTTACGTGAATGAAGCTGCTTCCAGCTTAGAAAAATTCTAAACATTTCACAATGACTTCAAAAGATGCTTCCAGCGTAGGTTTTCATGACATTAAAAGTCAGCAGAACAATAGTCAATACCAGCAAGTTCAACTTATTGTTACTCAATCAAGGTACAGATTGCATCAATATAATAATCAATTTGTATGCAATATATATACCGCATTCAACAGAATAAGATTTAAACAGATTACAGTTCATAAACAGCATCAATTACACAAGTATCAGATCAGATGATGAGATGAATGAATTGGCACTTTGGCAGTCAATAATTTCGCGTGTATATACCACAGATTCGCACCTGAGCCGTGATCCGCCCCACGGTTGCTCATACGCACGCCGGTATCTCGCAAGGATCTCATCTTCGGAGTACTTCACTCCATACTTCTCACCAATGCTCTTATACACCTAAACAAAAGGGGGAAAAAAACCACGGTTCAAAGCTCAAACGGTCAGAGATCAATTCATCGCAGGAGCGACATCGCACTGCAAACTCTGCACCCCAACAATTCCGGCTGAACTCCATTGATCAGACCCCGAGACCCACACATCGCAGTGCGCACTGAGACGAGGGCCAGGAGCTAACTGACCTTAGCGGTGGGCTGCGCGGGGACGACGAGGGTGCCGACGGCGTCGACGAGGAGGGCGCGGTGGGTGACGTCGCCGTAGACGGACTTGCGGTAGTCGTAGTACTCCCGCGCCGCCGAGAGCTCCCACCTCGCCCCGGCCCCGCCCTCCCTCTCCGCCTCGCGCCCGCCGCGTCCCAGCCCGCAAGCCGCCACGCCTTTTGCGCGCCCTCGCGGCGGCCCGCGGCCGCGGCAGTCGCGGACCGCAGCGTCGCCGTCGCCGCCGCCGCCATCTCGATCACGGTGGGGGATGACGCCGGCTGGCTCCGTCGATGGTGGTGGAAGGCTCTCTCTCTCCGGCGAGCCGCCGGGGAATGCGGGGCTCCGGTAGTCGTGCGCGGTGGTGGCGGAGATGGGGGGAGAGGGTGGCGGCCGTGTGCTGCACTGTTGCTGCTTTCGTTTCCTTTCTTCTTGGAGATGGGCTTCTGTTGGTATCGGACCTTCTAGAACACATTCCTTTAATTTTTTAGGAAGCCTGAAAGGGTAAAAAGTAAAAAAAAGTGAGTTTGTATGAAGACAGCCAAGATAAGTTTAATTTATCAAAACTAGTAATATGCCCGTGCTAAACGCTACGGTGCAATTCTATTTATCTTTAAGAACTTTTAAGATTTCACGTTAGCAATGAAATCCGTAGATTGCAACACAAATATATATTAATGAGCTCAAATATATTAGTATATATTATATCACACGGCACACACATGTACACATAGTTGAAATGATAATTTCCTAAAAACAAAATTCCACCATGTAATTTCTCCAGTCCCTCTAAAAATCCGGCCATTTACTCTAATCTCCTTACAACATAGACGCTAAAACGACAAGGCTAATAGTTAGGATTGACTTATTAGTTCAATAACCATACAACGGACAATGTGACATCACACAAGCATATGTATGTACAATCATAATTTTACAATCTCAAACAATCATTCGTGTCTATATGCACGTTGATAATTCATTGAACATGATATGTCTACACAAATATGTTGCCGGATTCAACAAAATTCCTTGCACCAAAAGCTTTACAGTACCCAAGCACACCATAATTGACAAAGGGACAGAGCCGTCAACTTGAACTGCAGCAGTTAGGAAATTTCTCTGATCCAATGTATATAATATAAACCGGCACATTTACAAATCATCTTGGTAGGGTTACTATACGAGCCGAGCTGGCTCGGTATCCAACCCTAGTTACCATTGTTAGTTTAAACTATTTTTTATCAAATAGATCTATCATCGATAGTTTTTTTTTTCTAGCGAACTGAATGCGATTGATTCTGGTTGCAGTACCTCTCAAACAATTTTGTTTGACAATAATGGAGAGAAATTGGTGCAACTACAACTCCTTCAACTCCCTGCTATTGTATATGAAGGCCATCCAAGTTATGTTATCAGGCTTATCAGACTCCCGATGAATACAAAGAAGTTAAAGTCACAACGAATTTTCAGACACGAAACCACCTCAGAAACGACCATAAAATAATATGGTCAACAACAACCTTGCTCCAATTCAGAACTCGCCAAAATCAAAAGCCTTCAAATGATCTTCAACAATACATTTAATGAACACAAGGGATAAAATAACAGATATTAGTATAACTTGTGCCAATGGATAAAATCTGCGCATGATAAATAATGAGTGCCTACATATACAACAAACTAATGATGTCACTATAACAGTATCTGTTAGCATTTCCATCACAGCCCATTAATTCGCAAGAACTCTCCATGCTTTACACCAACACAAACATCACTAAATAAAGCTTTCGAAGAGAACAGGTGTGCGCTAACTGAACCCTAGCATCAAACACAAAACCCTAAAAGAAAAAAGGGAAAAAAAAAGAATCACCCGGTTTGGCAACTTCATTGCTGCAGAGAAAATTATTATATTCAGGTGCCGTTACTTGACACATTTGCTTCTTTTTCTTGCAGATCAACAATTAATTCAAAAGAGTCTTGTGTTTCGGTTGGGCATTTCGAGTCTTCTTTTAATCTCACGATGAAGTACAGTGAGTAAATTGATACACACTTTGTAAAGATCATTATCAGATTTGTGCAACCTATGATAAAAAAAAGCTTTATTTACCATTATGTTACTGCAATATCAAACTCTCAACCTCTTATGCCATACTGAATTGGCATCAATAAATTGACCCAGCAGTGGACATTCTCAAATTCTTACATTGACATTCAATTATCACATTCAATATTGATTCACAATCTGAATTCACGTCAATTTACAATCTCAATCTTAGCTAACTATAGCTTTTCTTTTCTAGAGCACCATATTTCATCCATCTAATATAATACAGACCATATTTACAATCACAATTCACAATTATATCAATACAGGACAAAAATATATTACACAATGAAGGGTAAGGGAGAAGATATCGAACCAAAGGCAAGACAATATGGGCAGAGGAAGATATCACTATTATTATTCTGCTTATAATCACGCTTCTTTTGATTGATTGATTTTCAATCCTGATAAAAAAAACAAAATACAGATAATATCTCAATACAAGGATAGATTGTTGATCAGTGACCAGTTGTGTTAAAAATCAACCTGGAATAGTTTATCACCGTAGAAATGTACAATTATTATTTGTCTATCACAGTATAAATGTACAATTGTTGTCACACTGCCTTAAAAACAAATCAATCATTACACTACGGTAATATAATAATGGCAATGCCCACTTTTTAACCATGTGCTACAATGGGAATGAAATATGTACCTTGCACGGGTGGCTGATGCAATTTCAATACATCGCGCGGGTATCCAGCATTTTAGCCTCCACTTGCATGCACGCTACGATCGCCTTCCCTCGCGCTATCCAGTAAACAACAATTTTTCCACCAAACATGTTTAAATTTATATGGGACAACATATCGTGTAGCATGTAGTGTCCAAATTGATCAAACGCAGTGGTATAGCTATATTGGATCCTGGAACTGCAAGGAAGAACAGAATTGCACTTACCATGGCTTAGGGCGCGTTCCTTGAAGAACAGAAAATTAAACTTACCATGGCTTAGGCCGCATTTGGTTAGGGATTTTTTTTCCAGCACTCAACACAAGATAAGCCATTAATATACAATTAATTAAGTATTAATTATTTGAAACTTGAAATAGTTTGTTTGATTATTCAAAAAATTTCTGTATGAGATATTTTTTTTTAAAAAAATACATTGTTTAGTAGTTTAAAAAGCATACTCACGATAAATGAGGGAGTTGCAAAAGCCAAATGCACTCCCCATCTCAGTCTTATTCCAAGAATCCTAGCTAGTTATGATGGTACATTAATTTCTAAATTCCAAAGTATTACCTAACCAGAGTTTTTTGAGAGAGATTATTTTGATGTAAACAAACATAACATCCTGTAAACCTGAATAATCAAGGCTCTACAAACTACAAATTGAAAAAGAAAAAGGAAAAAAAAAAGTTGAACCGAATCCTGAAATTAAAATCACCTGCCATCATATATTTCATTCAACACAGCTGAACTTTTACATTAATCACTTTTGACTATACGTATTTTCTCCATCCTTTCTATTTCTGCTGAAAATAAATGTCCCTTTCCTTTCTATTTGTGCTACCAGGCTGATAGATTCATAAATCTGGGAACTCACCTGTGGATGTGAAATGGCTTCCAGATGAGCAGTAAATCCAAGCCAACACTCAATACTTCAGCAGAAATACAACTTCATCTAGTAAAAATCTCACATTGTTTTTTGTGTGAAGTAAAAATCTTGGGTCTGTTCATCAATATGCAGAAGTAAAATTCTTGCTCTGTAGTCAGTATAAAATTATATTTAGGATAATTAGATTGCTCTATGGTATAAGAAGAAAACAGTGGTTTCAGACTATCTTGCTTGTCTCTGCTAACATATAATTACTTAACCTGTAACCTACAGTTCTATCGAAATGGAAGCAAAATTAGATCGCAGAATCAAACATATATGATATATTGCATCAAACAGTAATTCAGAATTAGCAGTGAAGTAGTGCAGTGTTATAAACAAAAAAAAATAGAAATGTCAATGCAAGCCTTTGGAAATACTAATTTGGTTAATGGAGTAGAACTGCCTGGCTATTGTATTTTACCAAAAAAACTGATCCAACCCTGGCTCAAATATCTTTCAAAAGAAAAGGTTCCAAGCTCAAATCTTGCACCGCATTCTCATCAGAAGTAGTCATCTCCTATAGAGCAAGAATAACAAGTATGTTGCTGGCTCTATGCCCTCCAATTTAAGAGAAAATTAGAGAGACAAGAGAACCAGTGGTGACAATAATGTTTGACATATGCACTTATGTGCTTGAATATTAATGCTAAAACCAATCCATCCATCCCTCAACGGCATTTAACCGAACACCTACTGGGCACTGGATCCATATCTCCCCTCAACGGCATTTAACCGAACACCTACTGGGCACAATATAATAGGTGCATAGAGAAAATAATTCACTTCACTGGTTGATCACCAAAGAAATCACAATCAATTATCAGCAAGAAAAGGAGTGAACTGGAGATGAGCATAGACTGAATGAACCGCTATTTCTCAAATGTAATCCCTGGAAGGGGATTGATCGATTCTTATCTGGCTAGTGGCGTGGGGGGTCTAAGCAACGTTTGCAACATATTTTGGGACAAATAAGATGTTAAAAATAAAGTTATGTTGGAACGGCAGGGATATATGTTTTTTTAGAAAAAAAAACTCAATTATGCCATGAGTCAGCAACCTTGAAGTTTGAGGCGTCTTGGTCAAAAGTGAGCAAAATAGCTTTGAAGTCACGACTATATTAATAAGAAGAAAGTAGTTCATATGAGTACTATATTTGTATTAGAAACCCATAAACCGAAAACATGTGCGATGGTATTGACGCTTCCGATATGATTCTTAAATTAATAAGGTATTGTTGGACCAAACTACTATCAAATTTGTTTAGCATTGTTCGCTTGCAACCATGTGTGGCCATTAAACCAATCTCGCATTATTCCCTTTCAAAACAAAGGGAGAACACAAAAGCACTCACATCAAAAATGGTTTTGTGAGACATTACGTTGTTGCTCATCGTATTAGGATGTGTCATATCTAGTTAAAGTTTCTTATATTTTGGAACAAATAGAGTGCTAGATCAGTGCCAAAATATATTATATAGTTATAGGAGGCAAATATATGATTAAATATCGAAATTTTCGGTAGGGCTTAAATTAATTTGAGTAAATTAAGTTTATGATTATATTTTAGTATCAAAGTTTCACTTTGGATCACCTTTCATCTTATCTTTTCACTTTGAACAAAGTTACTTTGACTTTGTTTTATTTTGGATCACCTAAAACAACTTTTCTCAAGCACATCAATTACTTTAAGCACATCGACACCCATAAACCGGCATATCTTCACAACTTACACATAAGTATTCATTGCAAGATTAGAAAGTAGATGTGGCTAGACAAGTAATTTGGGGTAATCCAAAGTACAACAAAGGTAATCTATCTAATCTAAAATAAAAATATTACTAGTTAGAGAGTAGGAAATCCCTTCCCCGCATCCTTCACTCTCTTCATTTGAGGGAGAGAGACGGTGCGTTTGCCATCCCCAATCTCTCATTCCGCCTGTTTTTTTTTTCTCAGGGGGAGCGCTAGGAGAGCACGCTAGAGGGAGGAAAACAGGAAAAACTGTTAGAGTCCACTTTATTTTTTTAGGATTTTGGTAAAAAAAAAATGGCTCCAACCGATCTCATATCTTTTTTTTTTTTTTTGGAAATCCCTTCCCCGCATCCTTCACTCTCTTCATTTGAGGGAGAAGGACATCACGTTTGCCATCTCCAATCTGTCATTCCGCGTGTTTTTTCTAGGGGGGGGCGCCAGGAGAGCGTGCGAGAGAGAGGAAAACGTGAAAATTTATTAGTTTAGTAGAAGAGTCCACTTATAATTTGGGGATAAAATTTAGGCTTTATCTTGGAGGGATCAGTTTTTTGGCTATCTATTTTCAGTTTAGGAAACCCGAAAACAACTTTTTTGGGAGATTATACGTAATCTCTTGGTGATGTGATGCTAAACCTCTCCGCTTTTGGCCTTGCAGAATTCTAAGGTTAATTGCTCGGTAAATTGGTTAACTTTAAAATATTAAATTTTACTTTTTTAAAATGAAAAATAATCAAATTCCACTGGCAGTCAACGGTTTTTAATTTTTCTTTTGAAAACCAAGAAATAAATATCAATAATGCCTTATTTAAATGTGGTTTGGTTTTGTGAAAATATGTGTGTGGTCATATTCTAAGAAAAATAAACATGTGTGTGAATAATAAAGAGACATTGCAGCACAATTTCTAGATTACTCCATTGGAATTTGGAGGATGGCAGGAAAGAAGGATAATGATAGTTGCATGCTGCATGGAATTGAGTTATGGTTAGGATTGGTTTTGGACATTTGCTTTCCTTTGGCCCAGTGGCCCACTATGTTATAATGATAGACCACGTCATTGGTTCCATAGGATAGCTTCTAGCCAGGATCATTTCTTCTGATAAATTTTCATATATAGTCACCGTATGATTGATAAGTTTCAATATATTGTTCATACCTAACTCTATTGGACGTATGCCTAATATTGTTTAATTATAAGAAAAATATCATTTGAAATGGTCTAAGCAACGTTTGCAACATATTTTGGGACAAATAAGATGTTAAAAATAAAGTTATGTTGGAACGGCAGGGATATATGTTTTTTTAGAAAAAAAAACTCAATTATGCCATGAGTCAGCAACCTTGAAGTTTGAGGCGTCTTGGTCAAAAGTGAGCAAAATAGCTTTGAAGTCACGACTATATTAATAAGAAGAAAGTAGTTCATATGAGTACTATATTTGTATTAGAAACCCGTAAACCGAAAACATGTGCGATGGTATTGACGCTTCCGATATGATTCTTAAATTAATAAGGTATTGTTGGACCAAACTACTATCAAATTTGTTTAGCATTGTTTGCTTGCAACCATGTGTGGCCATTAAACCAATCTCGCATTATTCCCTTTCAAAACAAAGGGAGAACACAAAAGCACTCACATCAAAAGTGGTTCTGTTAGACATTACGTTGTTGCTCATCGAATTAGAATGTGTCATATCTATTTAAAATTTCTTATATTTGGAACGAATAGAGTGCTATGTTTAGATCAGTGCCAAAATATATTATATAGTTATAGGAGGCAAATATATGATTAAATATCGAAATTTTCGGTAGGGCTTAAATTAATTTGAGTAAATTAAGTTTATGATTATATTTTAGTATCAAAGTTTCACTTTGGATCACCTTTCATCTTATCTTTTCACTTTGAACAAAGTTACTTTGACTTTGTTTTATTTTGGATCACCTAAAACAACTTTTCTCAAGCACATCAATTACTTTAAGCACATCGACACCCATAAACCGGCATATCTTCACAACTTACACATAAGTATTCATTGCAAGATTAGAAAGTAGATGTGGCTAGACAAGTAATTTGGGGTAATCCAAAGTACAACAAAGGTAATCTATCTAATCTAAAATAAAAATATTACTAGTTAGAGAGTAGTCCAAAGTGAATTTTGATAATAAAGAGAAAGACCCAAGGATCTTCCGGTTAACTCCGAAAGATTGTGGGCTAGCCGACATGGGTTCGGAGCCTCACCCCTTCTATTTATTTGCTATTATTAGGTTCTTCCCTAATATTTACCTTTTTTAATTTTGATAATAAAATATGGATTTAAAGTGCAATTACATTTAATTTTTTTTGTATCTTTTGGTCTGCTACCACTCTATCAGTACCGTATTAGGTTATTCCTTAATATTCGTGTTTTTTAATTTTGATAATAATAAATGAAATAAAGTGCAATTACGTTTAATTTTTCGTCCCCTTCTCCGCCTCTCCCTCCTCTCCACCCGCTCGAGCTCGCCGCCGCCTCCCCTTCTTCGGTCACGTTGTCGACGAGGCATGGCCCGCCCAGCTCATGGTGGTGAAGAGATCTCCGACGTCGAGCTCCATGTGGCAGAGGGCGACGGGATCGGCGACGCTTGAGCTCTCCGATGTGGACCCGACATCATGCTTGCTGAATCTAGCAGAGCTCGAGCGCCGAAGAGGTCCACAGATCCGGCGTCATGCTCGTCGGATCTAGCCGAGCTGCCGCTGTCGTCGGCATCTTCCCGGAGATGGCGTCGATATGTTCAGAGCTTTTGCCATCAGCGCGAATCGAGTTGGCTTCCTCCTTGGCCGCCACCGTTGGGCTCCCTCTCCTCCCTCCCTGGCGGCGTGGGCCACGGCGAGGTGTGGGCCGGCTGTGGCGACGACAACCTCTAGCTCACTGGCTCGTCGGTGGCCTCCAGTTCCTCCTTTTTCTGCTCTACAACTTCCCAGACCACACAAATCGTCTTCTCTCTTTTGAAACCACCATTCAACCAATGCACCTCTGTCACCCAGTGAGACCACTCCAAGTCTCTAGCGTGGTATCTAAAACCAACCATATCTTAAAACCACGGCTGTGAGATACCGCATTGTAAAATGGCCTTACGGGACGGAAGGACCAGGGAGGCAGGGAGTACTCAGTCCTCGGGGGTCAGGTCATCGGCGGGGTGCGTGGATTGCGGCACTTGTAGACTGGGCCCCACATGCCAGACGCATCGATGCTTCGCTTTGTTTACGCGGCGCGCCTCTCTTTTTCCTTAGCCACCAAGGCTCAGAAACCGCCTACAAAACGGCGCCCGGCGTCCCACGGATCAAGCGACCCCCTAAAAAACCAACCGAAAAAGAAAAAAAAAAAAGAAGCAGAGGAAAAAGCTCTCGCGGCATGGATTCGCACGTAGGCAAGTTCTTCGATTCGGTGGGCTCGATCTTCCGCGGCAGCGACACCCTCCCCTGGTGCGACCGCGACATCATCGCCGTAAGCTTCCCCACCGCATCCTCCTCCCCCTCCTCCTCATGAACCCTTGGCTCCGCCCTCCGGGTTGATCCGTGTTTTGGCTCTAGTATGGCCATTTCTTTTCCCCCGCTTCGTGAGTGGATGTTTCGTTGTGGCTGCGAATTTTCTGTGGAATGTACGCGCTCTCGCGAATTGGAGGTTTTAGGTGTTCGGTGACCGCTAAATCCCTAGCTCTTGCTGCGTTTGTGCTACCATCTGCTCCGAGTTTGCGTTTGTTTTAGCTATTGTCGCTCGGTGATCAAACATTTTGATATCATGTGCTATTGTCGACATCTGCGGTTGAATCACAAAATTAGCCCCCATTTTACCCTCGAGCTACCGTGGTCGTAGGCCTAAACGAACTATATGTTCAGTTGCAAGCTGCTATATGCCTATATTCACTTGTCTCGCGTATCATGCTCTCGTCTGTCCTAATCTATGTCATGCCATGTGCACTTTTTGTCTTGTTGACCAGGGTTGTGAGAACGAGGTTGCGGAGGCTGCGAATGAAGAACAGAAGAATGAGAGCCTTATGAGGCTTTCGTGGGCGCTTGTTCACTCCAGACAGCCTGAGGATGTGAACCGCGGCATTGGAATGCTTCAAGGTAACGCAGCCACATACATCCTTTAATTTTTTTAGCATTTGGAATTTGTTAATCAATTCAAAAACTGAATGAATAGAGTAGTAGTTTACTGTTTCAACCATATGAATGTTTACCCATCATTTTTTGAAAATTTATACGAACCATGATAATGAGTGTCTCCCCATGTGAACTATCTATATGTTCTCGCTGCATTTATGTAAGACTTTTATAATTTTTGTAAGACGTGGATCTGTATGTCAACATTGTCGTTTGTGTACCCCGGCCGGTCCTGGACGGGGGTTTTAATGCACATTCTGCTTGGAATTCTATTCGGGAATTTCTGGGCGTGACAGTGGGGAGCACCTTCGTGCTTAAGGAGGTGATGGTTTAGCTGATTGGGTTTCTGCTTGGCGAATTTCAATTGATCGTCGGCGTCGACGGCGCTTTCTTGAACTTGTGGCAACAAGGTTCCCCTTGCGGGGTTCAGCTCAGTTGAGAGAAGTGGTGTTGGGGGGTTTCCAACACATTTCTGGGCTTTCGCGAGCTGGGGCGGAGTCGGAGCTGCTTGGCCGTTGTGGCGAGCTCGACAACGATAACCCTCAATTTGCATGGTTCAGTGTAGGTGGAGGAGCATTGTTGTTTGCTTTCATGGTGCGGTGTCGTTTTGTGTTGTGCGGAATCGGAGCTGCTGTGCTGAGTGGCGAGCTGCGCAACGATAACTCTCGACCCTTCCATCTTGTTACCATGGAGGTAACCAACTTTTGAGACAGCCCAAGGCGAAAGCCTTACCCCTTTCTGGCGGTGGCAATGTTGACGCCTGTGGGCGTCGTCTTCCCTCTTGGGGGCATCGTTTATGCGGCTATCTCTTTTTCAGGTGAAAACCTAATTTGGTGCTACGGACGGGCGTTGACAACACCCTTGATGTTGTTTCCTTGTTGGAGGCTTCGCCTAGTAGCTCCTGCTCCTTGGTGGGTTTGGTTATAGGTTGTGGTTTGTCTCGGGAAGTCGGAGCTGCTTGTCTATCGATGGGCTCAACAACGATGACTTGAGTCGTGCCTTAGTTGTTTTGTTGCCGCAAGTTGTTTTCTCTTTTGCCCTCCGTGTAGGTCTTGACGGTTTCCCTCAATTAACCGTTTAGTTGTATGGTTTTTGGGCCCGGTCCTCCTCATAAACTAGGTCAAATCTACTTTTTATAAATTCCGACAGAACTCCTGCCGTCGGTGATTCAAAAAAAGATATTCGCCATGCATGGTGGGCAGCACTGGCATTTACTGAGACCAAACAACTTGGTTCGGTATTTGGTCATTTAGAAATTTAGGTCAAGAATAAAATAAAATGCAAAATAATTACCATGCTATCCTTTCGATTAGTTCGGTTCATGGTTATAACTGAAAATCGTTTACGGTTTAAGAGAAAAAAAATCCACAAATCTCAATTAAATAGCCAACGCAGTCGCATGCACCATCGAAGTGGATGAGGCATTGCCGCTAGCTAGCACCTATAGGATAGAGTGTAGGAGTTGAGGGAGAAGAGGCTGGACCGCCTAAATTCGAGGATGGGAAAGCATTATGTGGTTCTTGCGAGGCTTTTGGTGTGAGAGTGCCTGGTAGGGAGAGGGACCATGCATCCATGAGAGGGGTAACCGCGTATAGTGGTGGCTATGGAAGGGAGAGGAGGTCTTAGTGGATTGTTATGGTATCTTTCATGTTAATTTTTAGGATATATTAATAATTGCTACGATTATATGCTAAGTTTTAGGTGTTTAGCGGTTGTATTTGTATAGAAGGTTTATATTATGCTGATGGGCTAGGCTATACAAGTGCAAACATATTGTTATTGCGCTTTGAGTTATATAGTTTACTTGTCAGTTTGGTTAACCGAAACAATTGATCAAATTAACCATACTAAATTTAATCAGTTACAAATTGTCATGGCATGGAAACTATCAAATCATCAATTATAAGTTAACTGAGACATTGGAAGTGGACAACTTTGTGCCTTCCTCGCTACTGATATATTTGGCTGATGGAGACGGTCCTGCTAGAGCTAGCGATAGAGATGAAGACACGCTCAAGGAAGAGGTGACGCGGTAGAGGGAGGTGATAACGTAAGCGGAGTGGGTGGTCGAGAAACTAACAGGCTCAGAGGACAACGAAACAGACATGTAAGGGGAACAGGCGGTTGAGGAACTAGCAGGATTAGAAGACAACAAAACGAACACCGGCGGTGACATTGGGGCAACGAAGACATGATTGAGGCTAGGATGGCGAAGCGGGGTGGAGAAAATTGGAAGAAAAGTGACCGAACCTTCCCTCCCGCGTGAAAACCCATAGACGGGGGCTATGATCTAGAGCCCCAGCAATAGGTGATAGGGGTGGTATTGAGAGGCATTTCTACATGTTGGAGCTCCTTGAGAGTTTGGGACAGTTGGGGTAAAGGCAGTGTTTTTTTTTTTCTTAAATCAAATCTCAAATCAAGGGATCCTAAAATCTTAATATCTGTGTTTCAAATGTGAATGATCTCTCTAATTAGCCAATAGATGGGTAAAATGTGTGAGGCATGACATGTTGTCATTTGTTCAGTTATATATGCGCTGAACCTTGATATTAATTTGCCATTTGTGGGCAGCACTGGCATTTACTGAGACCAAACAATTTGGTTCGGTATTTGGTCTTTTATAAATTTAGGTCAAGAATGAAATAATGCAAAATAATCAATACTGAGCTATCCTTTCGATTAGTTCGATTCGGTTCTCGATTATAACTTTATAACATTATGTGGTTATTGCTGGGCTTTTGATGTGAGAGCGCTTGGTAGGGAGCAAGACCATGCATCTATGAGAGCAGTAACCGAGTGGAGTGGCGGCTACGGAAGGGAGATGGGGCTATTAGTGGATTGTTATGGTATCTTTCATGTTAGTTTTTAGGATATATTAATATTTAGGTGATTAGCGGTTGTAATTGTATGGAAGGTACAGATTAGGTTGGTGGGTTGGGCTATATTGCACTTTGAGCTATATAGTTTATTTGTTAGTCTGGTTAACCAAGATAATTGATCAAATTAACCATACTAAATTCAGTTAGTTACAAATTGTCATTACACGGAAACTATCAAGTCAACAATTGTAAGTTAAGTGAGACATGGAAAGTGGATGGTTTTATGCCTTCCTCGCTAGTAATAGATTTGGTTGATGGAGGCATTCCTGCTACAACTAGCGATAGAGACGATGGCACACTCAAGAAAGAGGCGACACGATAGAGGGAGGTGACAACATAAGGGGAGTAGGTGGTTGAGGAACTAACAGGCTCAGAAGACAGTGCAACAGACACGTAAGGATAAGGGGAGTAGGCGCTTGAAGAACTAGCAGGCTCAGAGGATAACGAAACGGATACCGATGGTGACACCGGGGCTTAGAGGACAACGAAACGGATACTGGTGGTGACACCGGAGTGACAAAGTCTGGGTAGAGACCAGGATGGTGAAGCAGGGTGGAGAAATTTGGAAGAAAAGCGTCCGGACTTTCCCTTCCGCGTGGAAAACCATAGTTGGGGATGTGATCTAGAGCCCCTGGATAAATCTAGAGGCTAGGGGTGGGATTTAAGAGAAAATTGACATTTAGCCATTCTTAGGGTGGGGTTTCGCCGAATTGTCATCGCCAAATGTGGCTTCGTTATATGCCATCTTCAAACGACCCATCTTGCCATACTGCCATTTCACACCATTTTGATTATTTGCAAATATTTTTCACTGTTTTGCTTATTTGGTTTGACCCAAATGCCCTTGCCTCAGCCGTGGGGCCCACTTGCCAGGAGCGTCTTCCACCCCGTCCGCCACCATCCTTCCCTCTCTCCGGTGAACTCATGCCCCAAATTGATCTCCCTCCTCGGTTGCTCTCGCCCCAATTTAATGCAAAAATCAGTTCCTCTCGTCCTCCTCATCAATTCTCCCAACAAATCCCACTCAATCGGCTTAACTCCGTGGTGATTTTGAAGTCCCTCTTCAATGGCGAGCTCCACCATAGCCAGCGTCGATCTCTTTTCCGCGAGGTTGGAGCGGGCAAGCGGCTGGACGCCGTGGAGTGGAGCTGGCTGCGGCTGCACGCGCGAGCAGTTGCCTCGACGAGGAGCCTCCGCCGCGAGTCGCTGCCCACGTCAGGAGCTCATCGGAGAAGGGAGTGCGCCGTGGCGCGCGGTCAGGTCGAGCACTTGGTGCGCCACGCCGCCGAGCCGAACCGTCGTCCTCGTCCAAACCGACGCCTTCCCCGTCCCAGTCGCGCCGCCGTGCCGCCTTCCCCGTTCCCGGTCACCGTCGCCACCGCCGGCAACCTACGCGCGAACCCGGTGAGCTACACCGTCGAGCTGGTGAGGGCGCCAAAGGGCGGCGTCGGTGCCATCCCCGGCGTGGCCAGCTTTCTCATCCCGTAGCGGTTCGGCGACGGTCCCGAGCTGCGCCGGCGCCGCCCACCATCTGCAACGAGAGAGTAAGAGGTAGGAGAAGAGAGATGAGATAGGATCCAAGGGTATTTTGGTCATCTCAACAAGAAAAATCATTACACTGAGAAGAAATGGATGAAATGGCATTGTAACATGTTGCCCCTGTTTGAGGATGGCATTTTAACGAAACCACTTTTGGAAGTGTCATTCTAGCGAAACCGCCATTTTGACACTAGCAAAATGTCAATTTTCTCGGGATTATTTAAGGCACACTTTGAGAGCTGATTTCTGAGCCTCAACTAGCAAAAAAAAAAAAATATTTAGGGGCATCCTAAGTAGGAGTAATTTTTTTCAACCCAAGTTACAGTTGATTGCAATTATGTCAATTCAAATTATTAAAAGAAAGAGATAATTTGAATTTTTATAAAATGTCATTTTTGTTAAGGAGTAAAAATATAGTAGAAGATTTTTTTTTTCCGAATCCCCCAGATGCGCCTCTCTTTATACTCCGCGTAACGGTCGTTTCCTCCAATCCTCGCCTCCTCTCTTTCTCCTCCCTTTCCAAATTTCAAAATCCATCCATGGCCGGCGGCGGCGGTGGCGGCGGCGGCCGTGGGCGCGGCGCGAGGGTGGCCGCGCCGGCGGGGACAGCGGCAAGGGCGCCCAGGCGGAGTGGCTGCGGATCTACGACGGGATCGTGGCGATGCTGCGCAAGACGCAGGCGCAGGTGGAGGAGCTCGTCGCGGAGCGCGACCACCTCGCGGCCTTCGTCAAGATCCAGCACGACTTCATGGTCTCCGCGTCGGCCGCTCCAGTCCCCCTGCAGCAGGTAGTCCATCGGCCCCGCGCGCGCGCGTCTTCCCTTCTAGGGTTTCTTCTCCGCTGATGCCGATTAGGGTTTTGGTGGGATCCCAGGCGAGGAAGGCGGACGCCATCAGGAAGAGGTATGAGGCGGCCAACATGGAGATCCTTCTCGGGGACAAGGACCGGGAGGCCCGCTCCTACCAGAAGATTGCTGGTAAGAAAGGAACCGCTCCGCCTTCGTCTCCTTAATCGCTTCCTTTCGGGGGATTTTGGAGCAAAATCTCCCCCCCTTTTCTGCTTGAAGTGGACAAGATTGGGCATCTTGGGCATCGGCTTGCACTGTTCCCGCTTCGTTGATTAGATATTGTGTTCTCTGACTCCTTCCGATATGTCGTCATGCTGTCATGTTCTTTCTTAATTGCTGCTTCCAGTGGATGCAAAATGTATCATCCTTAGGCTAGTTCACAACCTAAGCGTCATGCAGTCTTGTTCAATTACACGGTCTAGACTAGATTAAGTATTTGTCGCACAGGTAATATTTTGGCGTTCTCTTCTTTTTACTAGTTTCATCAGGAAACTTGGTGCTGGTGTGTGATGAATTATCTATCAGTCTGTCCTTTTCTTTGTGGTTTGAGGTGCTTCCAGTGGAAAAAAATGTGCCTTTTTTATGTGCAATTGCATTGGTCAGACTGATAGATAATGTTGCTGGAAGTTGAGTACAACTTAATCTTGCTTTCTTCTTTCTTTTCTGGCTAAAGGTAGAGGATGGCAGTATCAAATTGTGTTTTGTATTCCATCTAGAAGGACATTTTACTGAAAATGGATCTGCTATTTGTCTTGAAGACATTGTATATATGTATATTAAGTGGAAATATTGTTCAGGAAAAGGAAGTTTTTGTGAATTTATGTTGTTACTGATTACTGATGTAATTTCTTTCTGTTTCTGAATCAGAACTCACGGAGAATGATTTGGAGGACTTCAGAATTTCTATAGCTGCTTTGGCTGCAGAAAACTATGAACTGAAGGTACATACAAAAACAAGAGCTGCATGTGGCCCTTTTGTAGCTGCTGTAACTAACGAGCATGAGTTCAGCTTGTGCATACCACTAATTTTCCTAATCTTTGTTTCGTGACTCTTCTTGTTTCTATTACTACTAGGAAAAACTGAAGGAAGTGGAAAGGCATGCAGAACTTGCTGAAAACACTGTTGATCACCACATTCACAGTCCAAGAGATTTAAGAGCAGAGTTAAAGAAACTAAAGCACGCCTACAAGACTTTGAGCTCTGAAAAGGAAAAGGAAGTTTCTGCATTACGTGCAGAAAAGGATTTTGTGTGGAACCAGTTGAGGACAATGGAGAATGATTATACTGATCTCCTTAAGAAGAAAAAAATAGAGGCAGCACAAGCTACTGAAGCTGCACAAAAGCTTCAGAAGAATTTAGAAGAGCTGCAAGATCAAAATAAGGGCAACGAGATCGGCAGATTACAAGCAGAAGCTGTTGATGCCAAAATGAACATATCAATTCTTGAGGATAAGCTACAAGAAATGCTTTCCTTGGTGAAGGAGAAAGACTTGGAAATTGAACAACTCAAACATGGTCAGCCTATGACCAGTCAGATCAACAAAAAGGATACCAACCAGAGGAACAGAAAATGTAGGTCCCAAGAGCCTCCTTCAAGGGACAAATCAACAAATTTGCAAGCCACACCGCCTGGGAGAAAAGTGAAGATTTCCAGACAGCATGCATCAAGTTCAAAACAGAAGCAAGTCCAGTCAAGAAATAATTCTCGTAGGCAAAAAATAGAAGGTGATAAGTCTGAGGTTGGCGAAAAGCGGAAGCGTGCCTTGCCATCATCCAGTGTAAGTATTCTTATTTCAAATACATGGTCAGCTCTTGGTGTACCTTATTTACTTTATGTGTATATTTTTGTTTATTAACTCTACTTACTGTTCACAATTCCATATTTGATGTATAATGTTGTGCTTTAAAGCAAAGTTGTTTGATCTATCGTTGTTTATGTCCAAATTAACTACTTTATGGACTAATATTTGTACCTTTGTTATGACAGTAGTACATTGTTGTCATGTGTTGTAGTGTCCTAATTCTTGGCAAGTTGCATGAGTTGCACCTTGTTGTAAATATGGACAGAAAGTAAGGTAGATGGAATTTAGATGAGTATTATGTGAGTCACTGGTGCTCATAAAGGACCATCGCTCATTTGCTCTATACACTATTAAGAACCTGGCAAAATATTTTTTTTCCTGCTTCCAGTTTTCTTTTGGTAGCGCAACACTTTTTGCTCATTAATTACAGTGTCCTAATTCTTGGTAGGCTGCATGAGTTGCCTCCTGCTGTAAATATGGACAAAGAGTAAAGTTGATGGAATTTAGGTGGGCATTATGCTAGTTGTAGATGCTCATAAAGGACCATCACACATGCACTTGGGGTACTATGTAACACATGGAAGAACATGTCCTTTGACTACCAGTTCTTCATCACTGTTGTATGCATAGGCCAAAATAACACAATGATGGATGATAGCATCTTTATCCGTGGTGCTGTACTTATTTTACAACACTAATTCCAATGCCCTAATTCTTGGTGGGCTGCATTAGTTGCATCTTGCTGTAAATATGGGCAAATACTAAAGTTGATGGGAAGTAAGTGAGTGTTCTTCAAGTCCAGAATCCTCACAAAAGAACTGTCGCATAGTCTTTTTTGGGGAGACTATATTAGGTTACTTGGTCAGACTGTTGGGCTCTGTGATATCTGGTATCCTTTTGTGTTAAATTCTTCCATTCCTCTTATGTCCTGGTGCTTGTATGTTCAAAGTGTCCTTTTTGTCAGTCAAGTTAACTTCTGCAGAATTGGTTTTGTAATTGTTCTTAGATGCATGCATGATTCATGGGAAGATAGTGGGAATGTTTGAGTAATTAATTTGTGTCTTCAAAAGGCTACGATGGGAATGAGCCGCACATATCTTGTTTCTAGCCATTTGCACCTTTGCCCTTTTTATGTACCAATGTTAGATTCAGTCTTGTCAGAGCCTTGTGTTGGCTTTAAACAATGTATTCTTTCCAATTTCAAACTATTGTCGGTAAAGTTATGCAACTTTTTGTGTGTTTTAAAAGTAAGATATGTTATAAACCCTTATCTTGTGATTATCACAGAACACTTTATTCTTGAATATGATCTGCTTTGTTAAATGAACCTATGCATTGGTCTTTACTGTCCTGACTCCTGAATCCTGATTTGTGTCCAGTTGAGGTGCTAATTGTACGATTGTTTTTTTCTTCATGAATTCCATACGGAAGTTTTATACGTGCTGACAATATGTCCACCATGCAGGGTCTGCAACGATGTTCCGCAAGGCAGCAGGCGAAATCCTCTGCATCTCCAGTGGTCCAGCCATTGCTCTTCTCCCCAATATTCCGGGTTCCAAAGGTGAAGACCCCGACTCCTCCATAGCCAGAAGCAGCCAGTTCCCCCCAGGACCAGGTCACCAGGAGCCAGCCACAGTAGGTCTGATATCCTGACTTGTGCAGTTGTTGATAGGGATTGTGGCACTGACAGTTGATGAGGCTAACCTTATTTCCCAGGAACTTCATCTGCATTGCTCCCTATGCTCCCAATAGGTCATTGGTGTGTTTGTAGCATACTTGTTGACGCAGCTCTTGAACAAAAAGAAATGTAGGCTCTGTTAGAACGATTTTTTTCCTTCATTTTTTTTCCTTTGTGCAATGCGATGTGTATTATTTAGGCTCACACCCTGGTGGTGAGAAATTTGTGGATGCCCCGTAGTGTCAGATTGGCTTGATCTGAATGAATTCTGCGTCATTTTTTTTACATTGTTCGATGTATGAACTCTGAATGCCAGGAGGTGGCTATGTATTTTGTTGTGTGTATATATATGTAATGTACGTATCTCGTATACATTGTTAACAACATCCATAATTTATTCTGCCTGATTTGAGATGGATTCTATGAAAAGTTTTATTGGTGCGAATTATGGCTCCGGTTGTTTGATCTACGACTACTGGTAAGCCTTGGAAAAATGAACAATAAATAAATAAATTGTGGGCAAAAATTCAGGATTTAGACATGATATAGTTATGTTTTGCCATGAATGGTCATCTGTAGTGTGCTTGGTATCATCTAGATTATGTGGTGTTAATTATGTTATGCAATCATCTGGTATCCCTTCTTTCTATAAAATTAAGGCCAAAAGCTCAAACCTCGTGCTTCCACGTCATCAACAAATTGTAAACCGTTGGATGAATGCATTAGATCGTTTCTCAGGCATTGGATGGAATGCAGCATAGAGCCCAACCCATTAGTCACCGGGTGAGTCTCTTCGCATCCTCAGTGCCAAATGTAGCCTACATGAACACATTGGCCCATCTCCACACATATCTACATGTATCCAGCCCATCAATCCGTATAAAAGAGCTTTATGGCTAAACGCCCCTTCAGTTAACATGTGCTATCTAAATTATCTACAAATTTTAGATAGGGCTACTAAAAAGAATTTCTCTAAGAAAGCTATTTGTTTCTTCTGTTTATTCTTGAGATTGTACGTTCTATCTAACAAATTGATAACAAATTGATGTTAACTAAGTCCCGCAGCAACGTGCGGGGCATTCTCTACTTGAATGAATGGTGAACACCTAACAGGGAGACTGCTCAATTTGTTGTGGTGCTTTTTAGGTGGTTAACATTTGCTTCTGGTCGCCTCATGATTAACGACGCATCAGGTTTAGCGGTGTGGTGCTCAAGGGCTAAATCTTTGGATTCTATCTAGTTCTACCTGCCACTGGGATCAATTAGTAAAAACTTAAGCTTATTCTTGCACTACATTTGGGGCGCTGATACCATGTTGGTGTTTCACAAGGCGCATTTTAGGTTGTTTTTGCGAGTCTCTTTCTCTACGTGATGTTGCATTTCTTTCCTTTAAAGTTTAAAACCATCTAAATTTTAACCTCAACATATGTAAGTAGAATTGTCAGCTCTTCGGCCAGTTAATTAATCTCTAGTGTCTTTCTTTTTGTTGCAGCAGGCAAAAGTATAGGTCTCTGACTCCTGAAGGCTCACTAATGCATAGGTCTATCTGAAAATTATTCGCTCGGAATCATATCATAGTCAGTGTCTAGATCTCTTCAAACTTCCAAAAATTCCGTCATATCAAATGTTTGGACACATGTATGGAGCATTAAATATGGACAAAAAAAAAATCCAATTAGACAGTTTGCATGTAAATTGCGAGACGAATATTTTCAGCCTAATTACGCCACACTTTGACAATGTGGTGCTAAGTAGACATTTGCTAATGACAGATTAATTAGGCTTAATAAATTCGTCTCGCAGTTTACAGGCGGAATCTGTAATTTGTTTTGTTATTAAGTCTACGTTTAATACTTTAAATGTGTGCCGTATACTTAAAAAATTTATGACACATGAACTAAACACGGCCATAATCGTTTGTATTTTCATGGATAGAAACTATATGCTCTATTTTAATTTTAATACCTATCTTTAATCCGGCGTGAGTTTTTACTTCCAATCTATAGCACTACAGAATACAATGTGCATATCTCCGGCCGGTTTAAAGAAAGTCCAGTCTTTTCCCGTTTCGTTTCTTGCGGCAAAGGCAGAAGAAGTAGAGGACCCGGACTCCCGGAGACAACGCTCACTGACGCGTGGGACCCACCTCACCCGGCCCACGACTCGCGGCCCAGCTAGATCGAGACCAGGCCCAACACGACAGGAGCCCAGCCCACTGCCTCCTCTTATTAATTCGGCTATTTCCTCCTCCTTTCGTCTCCTCCACGCGACGCGATTTCTCTCTCCTCTTCGCTCTCGCAAGCCAAGTCGCAATCCCCAAACCCTCGCCGCCGCCGCCGCCGCCGCCGCCGTCATGCCGTTCACCCCGGGGCCCTACTCCGGCGTCAGCACCCTCGCCCTCGTAAGCGCATCATGCCCTTTCCTCCCGTCCCGCGGCCGCCTGCTGGGGCGGTGGCGGTGTTTGCTGTGGCTGTTTCCAGATCGGATCTGACTTGAGTTTGATGATGATGCAGGTGGCTAGGGCGTCCGCGCTCGGCGTCGGCGTCGTCTACGGCGCCGTCAAGCTCTCCATCCTGAAGGTAACCTCTCTCTCTCTCCCCGACCTCCCCATGCGAGCGGTTTGCTTCTTGTGCTGATGACGATGATGGCCGGGTGATTACTTAGATGCTTGTGTTGGGTTTAGATTGGATTGGATGGAACGGTCTGAGGTTAGATAGGATTGGATTAGATGGAGCGATGTGGGGCTGGAATCAATATCACCCTGGTTCTCTCATGCGTCCAGCCTCACTCGAGAATGTTGCTATGATTAATTTTTGATATGTCTCCTGCTTGTTGGATCTATCAGTTTATTGTTTATATTGTCTGTAATGTAGTAGTATCGATTAGCCATGAACAATTTATTTTGTTTCCATGTTTACTATTGTCTGTAATGTACTACTATTGATTAGCCATGTGCATGACTGTGAATGAGGGATTGTCAGTTGTTCTAGAGTACATAAACTGAAAATTCCACTGTGAGGCTCAAGAATACATATTTGTCCTAGTTTCGTTGTGAGTTGGCAATTTTAATTCCACCTTTTCAATCCCTTGTGGTTAAGGGCTTTGGATTGGGACATTTGAGAGGCAGTTTTGGTCTTGCATGAAGCCTTGTCTGTAGTTTGCATGGCATTATTTGAATGTTGTGGTAATTTGTTATGTAACCATCTGGGGGCCAGCTGAGTTAAATTACTAGTTTAACACCTATCAGGGAGACAGCTTAATTTGTTGTGGTGTTCTCGTATGTTGTTAGCATTTGCTTCGATAATCTCATGATGAACGTGCCAGGTTTATTGGTGCTCAAGAGTTAAATTTGTCATGTAATCTTTATATCCTGTTAGGTTATCCTTTGTTTGGTTAGGGCCTTAGTCGATACTCGAGAGGCAGTTCTGGTCCCGTGTGAAGTGTCATCTCTAGTTTGTGTGGTGTTGTCTGACTGTTGCGGTAAATTGTTATGGGACTAAGTTGAATGAGTTAACAACAGGGTGATTGCTAAATTTTGTTTTGGTGTTTCTGTATGTGGTTAACATTTGCTTCTATCTCCTCGTGATGAACGTGCCAGGTCTATTGGTGTTCAAGAGAAAAATCTTCATACTCTAGTTCCGTTGAGTAGCTCTTGTCGCAGTGTGTTAGATTGAACTAGCCTTTGCTGATAACATCACATACTTGGTTTTCTCCTATGCTATTCTGTAACTAGCAAACCTGGTCCTGACGTTAGAGTATGAAATGCTTTTGGCACTCAACCTTGGCAACGTGGAAATCATTGCCTGGACACCTGATTGTGTTCGCCATTGCTTTATTCTGTTGTATAGTTGCTATCTTAGTCCTCCTCCAATATGGTTTCTACCACTGTGGTTCTAGTTAATAGAATTATCAATGATGCTATATTAATTGCCACTCTGTATGCTATCAAGATTTCTTTTGTCAGTCATCTTTTCTTATATTGTGTACATGTTTGTTCTCCAGGCGACAAAACCTAACAAAAAGGAGGCGGCAAATGCGCATCACTGAGGACAGGAACGCGTGGCGGTAACTCCAACGGAAGGATGTCATAAATTCTCATTGTACCCCCTCGTCTATACGTGCACCTTGTTTATGATTTGTGGACCTCTTTTCTGAAACCCAGCTGCTGGGAGATACAATTAATCTTAGTTTTGCTTGCTAATAATTTCTCGATCAAATGACTTGAAACGAAGAAGGGAAAAAGATGATCCAATTTTGTTTTGAACTCGTGTTAGATTTAGGCCACTGGAAGCTATCTTGCAGTTGAGGTGAAATTTAGCCTTGTTATTGTGTTGATCCAGTTCTGTGGCTGCATTGTGTGGTATGTGTTTCTTTTGCCCCGTGAAAGCCTGAATGCGTTGCTCGCCGAGATAGCATAAACAACACTTGCAAATGCTAGTCTCGGCGCTAAGGTTATGGCTATCTATATCCCACAGAGGCCTTTTGTGAATCTGCTAATTATTCAGGTCATCAGTTGGATCATGCCACAGTTTGTAAACTGTGTGTCTCTCTCTCTGCGAGATTCAGATTGAACACATTCTAATATATAGATATACTAGTTCGCTAGTTGTATGCGTATGAACTTTTTTTAAACGATAACTCTAACTGTAGCACCTTACTCTCTTTTACACCAAAACCTTTGGGCGAACCAGATTGGAGATGGAAGATGGTCTCGGGAAGGGAGATGAAGGGATTACGAGACTGCCTGAATGCCGGCTTTAGGACCTGTTTGGTCGCTACATATCCTGAGAGAAGCTGGCCTGACCTGACCTGAGACAAGCCTGAGGTTGCATCATGTGGGTTGTTTGGTTGCTTACTCTGAGATGGGTTACTTCGGCACAACAATGGTCAGGCGAGGCAGCAACGTTCTAACACTGCACCGTGGGCCGGATAACTTGCCCCAGACGTGTTTTGGCATAACGATCTTTATTTGATCTGAGGTCTTTCAAGGTACTCAATCTTAACTACGGAAGTAGGAGATCTTGACCATTTCTTATGCATGATTTATCATCTTGAACAAAATATTATGTGCTCCTTTCATTGATACATCATATGAAAAAAACCATTACTATTGCGCACAATTATCCTACTAAATTAACTTTGCATGTGAGTACCTACGAAAGAGGCGACATCCAATACAAATTGGGGGCCTACTTGTTAACTGAACAACTGAATATATTAATTTTGGGTACTTATTAATTCCAACATTGAATATTGTATGAAATATATTCAAATTATAAAACAGTAGCCAAATAAATTTTATACTTTGGCTGAAAATATTTATATTTTAATCTGAACCCCAAATTACTGTTGTGATAAAATAAAAGAATTAAATATATCATTTAAAAATTCCAAAATATTTCAAGAATTATATTAAAAACTGAAAACAAAATCAAATCTGTTTCAGTTTGTTGCTTCAAGTATAAAGTGAAAACTAAACCTCCTCCTTTTCCACGCCATGGGCATTGTCGTTGCCCTTTCCAATGTGAGTTCCCTCACCCTGTCTCCTCGTCTGTCTCTAGCAGGCTTACGTTGCCGGATACACCAACCTACCAACTTCCTTTCCAGTCAGGGGTGGATGTCTCCTCGTCTGTCTCTAGCAGGCTTACGTTGCGGGATACACCAACCTACCAACTTCCTTTCCAGTCAGGGGTGGATCAGAACAAGATTTAAGGGGTGACTCATCTTCTTCCTTCTTCAGGCCCTCCTACTCTTATAAAAATTTTCTCCCACTATTCTCCTTTCATCTCCCCTTCCATCAATGGTGATTTAGCAGGGTAGGGGGGACTCGAGTCCCCCTAGCAGCCACGCTGGATCCGCCCCTGTTTGGCTATTTCTAGTGGCCGAAAAAGTGGCTCCACCGTGGCCACCGCTCACCACCACCATGCTTCATGCACACACTCTAACCTTCCTGTAAGCACTATTATGAAATCTTTAATAGGGGCACCCTCATATGTGCCAGAGGCTTTTTCCGTCCTCCTGACTCCTCAAAGCGGGTTTAAAACTAAAAACTGGCATCTATAACATCTTATAGCTGTTGGTTTATTAAAAAAAGATACTAATAATAAAAGTGTTCTTTTTTAAAACGACCCCTATACTTGAGATAAAAGTGCCGGTTTTGAAAACCCCCCGGCTCTTTTAGTGGGAGCTAGCCAAGCTGAGCTGAGCCGATGCGGAGCGTGCGTGGAGTGGGAGGATAGAAAACAAGTATCGACGTCGTTATCCTCACCCCCCCTCCATCCTTTTCCTCTCTGTCGCTCCATCTCCCATCCTCTCCTTGGCGCGGCGCAACGCCTGCCATCTCTTTATCTCCACTATGTGGCATGGCGGCGGCTATCCTCTGTGCACAATGGCAGCAATCACAACTTCCTCTCCCCTACGCGGCATGACGGTGGCGGTGGCTACCTCTTCCTCTCCCTGGCCTGGCGCAGTGGCCACCAGATTTGGCCAGAGCTTGGGACGGCCAGATCCACGCGTGGGTGGTGTACAGACGGACTTCTCCGCGATGGTGAGTGCAGGTTACTCTACGGCGGGGAGCGGGTGACTTCTACACCACCACTAACCTCGACTTTGCCAGATCCAGCTACCATGATCTGTTGTTCGTTTTTTCATTCATGAGGAAGAAGAAGAGCAGCAGAAGCTGCCATGACGACTCGGCGCTCAACTCGCGCACCGCCTTTTGATCTCATCCCTTCAAGACATGCATACGCGTATATATTTGTGTGCGAGAGCTCATTGCAGCCGTTTGATCTTGGTGTATACGGTATTTGTACGTTCGTACGTACCCCATATGTATACATGCGTATATATACAGTTATATACACACACTCTTTACCTGATCAGCGAGGGGTAATTACACATGTATGTATGAAGACTGGAGTAGTTATTCAGGTCTGTTCTTAGATAATGAGATGAAATAAGTTTTTCGATTTATCGCTGCACTCGCAAAAGCAATGGTTTTATGTTCATGATACATATGGCACACATTATGAATGATGTGTTTTTCCCTTCACTACTACAAAACCGCTAATGTACCGGTTCATCTAAAACCGGTATATACGAGGTTTTTCCTGCTCGCCCAAACCCCTCACACAGATTTAAAATTAAAAACCGGTACCTATTACCCTTATAAGTATCGATTTATCAAAAAACCAACACTAATAATATAAGTGCTCATTATTCTAATAAACCAGAATTTATACAAGGGATAAAGTGTCGGTTTCTTAAAAATCTGACACTTATTGGGATGGAACCAAGCCAAACTAGCGGGCAGCCTCTAGCTCAGTTTTTAAGTTCGTATGTGCCACCTACTTCACCCTTATTCTCTCAACTAGGAAGGTAGCCCACGCATTCGCGCGGGCATGTACTGTACGTAAGATGAATTTGAGAAACTTAGGAATGGTATACCAGCGAAATAATATCTGCAATGTTTCAAAATTGTGATTGTTTTTCATGAATTTTCTTCATTAGCATTACAAAATGAATTTAATTGTTATTTATAAAATTATCTATTGAAGATTGGGGCTGGTAACTTATGGTACCTAGGACATATGACTCTTGAAGTTCCAAATGGAAAAAGGAAAAAACTTAAGGCCTTGTTTGGATCATTTAAGTACCTGGACTAAAAAGTTTAGTCCCATGCTGTTTGTAGCCAGGGACTAAAAGAGATTTAAAGGCACGTGGACCGAGGGAGAGAGAAGAAAGAGGCTGCCACTTTAGTCCATATAAATACCTCTAAGAGGGACTAATGGATTTTAGTCCCAATATGCACTTTTAGAACCTTTTAATCACCTTTTTTGGATTCGTAGGGACTAAAAGGGAAGGACTAATGGATTAGTCTCATGAACCAAACATGCCTAAGTTATAAAAGACATTACATATACAACCATATATAATTAATGGTTTTACTGATTTCTGTAGAAAAATATATAATAACTTTATTATTTGATGGCAGACATCGATTGGTCACAGCTATGGATAATTCCTCATAGGAAATTACGACTATGTGTACAGTATAGGGATACAAATTAGAAAAAAAAATAGTAGAACTTATGAGAAAAAAATATATGACCCTCAATTTTTACTTAATTCAGTAGCCCATCATTTCTAACCATTGGATATTTAGATGACCTATCATATTGTGCACAGTCAAATTAACTAACCAAATTATTAGTCTTCCCTCACCACGGATGTTGGACATGTTAATCCGAATAAATCTATATCTATGATTTACATGTATAAAACTTTAAGTATAATAAAATATACACACTACTCTGCCAATGCAGCGAACGATGTGTGCGACAGTACAGGTTCGCCACGGCCGGCTTCAACACGAGCATGATCACGTACCTGACGCAGCAGCTGCCCTCACCAACTTCACCGGCACGGCTGCAGTGGCGGGCCCAGCTTTTTAAACTTTGGTATTCGAAATGGGAAGGGGTAAAAAAATGTTCATACACCAAAAAGCCAAAAAATGGGCTTGTATATTATGATACACTAATAATTATAATTTAGAGCGTATAGAACATAAAATTGATCATTAGTTCACACAGTGATAGAATTGATCATCACTAGAAATTGTTTAACTTATAGAAATACTAATACCAAACATATCAAAGTGTCAAAATATGGAATACAAAAATGATAGAAAATAATAAGTTAGGAAGAAAACTTACAATTTAGATATTAACTTTTCGACGCTTGATATTTTGGAAATAATCGATGATGTCCTTGTCCTTAGCTTGCAAAAAGAATTCTCTTTCAATGAATGTAACCAAACAATCATTCAAATACTACAAATTTGCTAATATGGGATGAACTATGAACTACTGTCCAGTGTCCAATATACTCAATTACTCAAATACTCAAATAGGCAACTAGTCAACTACAATCCTACAAACTAAATGTCTAAATCAAGCAAGTAAGCAAGCAAGCAACTACACTAAAATACTAAATGTCTAAATCAATGAATTTTTGTGCTTGTCCCGTTGACCGGAGTTCTCCTTCTCACTTATAGCTCAGTTGCCGTGTGTCCTCCTCGTCACCATAGTTGCTGCCGCCTTAACGCCTCGTCATCTCCGCCACTGCCGGTCCTCCTCTCCCACTGCGCCTCCTCCTCTCCTCCTCTAGCTATAGCAATCCTGATTGACGCTCAGACAACAGTGTATGATGAGGATAGTTCTCGTTGGCTGAAGATAAGATTTGGAGGATAATCACAATTATGCTATGCTACATTGAATTCCAAAAAAAAAAAAAGATAATGACCCAGAATCCCATCTTGTCACCTGTCATACTTCATCATGTTAGACCACAACTACCCCCATACTTTACCTGTCGTTCCTCCTCCGCCATTGACTAAGGTACATTATACATCCACACAAATATATCGAACCAAAAACAAAAACTTATTTTGGGACGTACCTATTTATACGGGAGGAGCCACGAATGGGAGGAGCCACGGATGAAGTTATTATATATGGGACGGATAGAGTACATGGATATATATATATAGTGGCAATATATAAATAATTAAACGTGTTGCATGCAAGGAACGCGAGCACATGCGGCACTCGATGAGATGCATATACATGCATGCGATATTAATGGTGGAAGAGGAAGTATAACAGCGCGTATTATGCAGGCCTTTTGACAATTTTGGGAAGCTGCACAGGGTAGCGGTCGATGCAGGCGGCCCAGGGTCCATGGTGGAGGTGGTGATCTGTTGGCTTGATGCACTCCCACACGTGTAGTAGAGCTGCTTAGAGCCTTCATTTGATAATAATGGCATCAATACAATACTGCCATTAGGCCCCCCTGATGATCTCTTTGGACATAATGTATGCACTAGGCTTTAACTTATATGTAATTATATCATTTACCGTGTAAAAAATTACGATAATCTTATCATCCTTAAGAATGTATCGGGAGGTAACACATTTTCTAGTATAAAACATAAAACCTCTATACACTAGGTAATTTGGGCTATCAAAATTTTTATTGTAAAATTTAAATAGTTTAAGGTACTTTTCCAATGACTGTAAAATTTCTCAAAAATTTAATGAACATACGTAAACGGGAAACTATTTTCATCCCTCGAGGGGATATCCTCTCGTTGTATGCATGTCACTCAAATGGTTATGCAAAAAATTAAAAAAAATTTAGAAGATGTATTAATATGTGATATATCGCTCTACAAACATACCAGTTCAAATTCAACTTCTACATCTTGTAACGATAAAAACAAATTTGACTGTGAATATACGTTAACTAGTTGTAGTTTAATTTGTTTTTTTTTGTTGCGAGATGTAGAAGTTGAATTTGAATGTTTGTGGAGTGATATATCACATGTTAATACATCTTCTTAATTTTTTTCAAATTTTTTCATAACCATTTGAGTGACATGCAAATAACAAGGGGATATCCCCTGGAGGGATGAAAATCACATGAACCCAAATGGTAGAGGAAAAAAAAAATGAAGGTGTAATGAAGTGAGAAAAACATTGTTGCTTTACTTTGTTTTTCTTTGTAGATCCTTGGAGTTACTATATATCCAAAACCTTTAATTTTCATTTCCCATATGTACTATTATTATATATCTTGGTCCAACAGAATCGTGCTGCCACAACCACAACACCGCCGGCAAGATGGCCAACAGTTAGTCAAGTCAAACAAGTCGCCGGCGCGGTGGCAGCGGCAGCGGCAGCGGCGGCGGCGGCGACACGCCACGCGCCGGCGATGGCGACGGCGGAGCTGGAGGAGGCGAAGCAGGAGCTGGAGAAGGAGCGGTCGGAGAAGCAGAAGATGGTCGGCTGCATCCTCTCCCTGCAGGAGGAGCTCAGCAACGCCATGAGCGAGCTCAACAAGCTCAAGGCACGCGACGATGACGGTGGCGAGGCGGCCGCCAAGGTGATCGACCTGCAGGTGGAGGACCTCAAGTTCGTCGAGATCGACGACGACAAGCCACAGCCGCGCCAGCAGTCGCCGTCCCCCGGCGAGTTCCAGAAGAGGAGGTACGTGACGTTCGCCGACCCGCCGACGGCGGCATCAGCGGCGTACCACGCGCCACCGCCGTTGCCGGACGTGGTTCACCATCGTCCCGCCGCCGCCGCGCCGCCGCCGTACAGCGAGGTGAGGTTCCAGAGGCAGATGTCGGCCGGGCACGAGGCGGTGAAGGCGGCGGCGGAGCAGGAGGCGAGGAAGAAGAAGAAGAAGCCGCTGATCCCGCTGGTTGGCGCGCTCTTCATGAGGAAGAAGAAGAGCAGCAGAAGCTGCCATGACGACTCGGCGCTCAACTCGCGCACCGCCTTTTGATCTCATCCCTTCAAGACATGCATACGCGTATATATTTGTGTGCGAGAGCTCATTGCAGCCGTTTGATCTTGGTGTATACGGTATTTGTACGTTCGTACGTACCCCATATGTATACATGCGTATATATACAGTTATATACACACACTCTTTACCTGATCAGCGAGGGGTAATTACACATGTATGTATGAAGACTGGAGTAGTTATTCAGGTCTGTTCTTAGATAATGAGATGAAATAAGTTTTTCGATTTATCGCTGCACTCGCAAAAGCAATGGTTTTATGTTCATGATACATATGGCACACATTATGAATGATGTGTTTTTCCCTTCACTACTACAAAACCGCTAATGTACCGGTTCATCTAAAACCGGTATACACGAGGTTTTTCCTGCTCGCCCAAACCCCTCACACAGATTTAAAATTAAAAACCGGTACCTATTACCCTTATAAGTATCGATTTATCAAAAAACCAACACTAATAATATAAGTGCTCATTATTCTAATAAACCAGAATTTATACAAGGGATAAAGTGTCGGTTTCTTAAAAATCTGACACTTATTGGGATGGAACCAAGCCAAACTAGCGGGCAGCCTCTAGCTCAGTTTTTAAGTTCGTATGTGCCACCTACTTCACCCTTATTCTCTCAACTAGGAAGGTAGCCCACGCATTCGCGCGGGCATGTACTGTACGTAAGATGAATTTGAGAAACTTAGGAATGGTATACCAGCGAAATAATATCTGCAATGTTTCAAAATTGTGATTGTTTTTCATGAATTTTCTTCATTAGCATTACAAAATGAATTTAATTGTTATTTATAAAATTATCTATTGAAGATTGGGGCTGGTAACTTATGGTACCTAGGACATATGACTCTTGAAGTTCCAAATGGAAAAAGAAAAAAACTTAAGGCCTTGTTTGGATCATTTAGTACGTGGACTAAAAAGTTTAGTCCCATGCTGTTTGACTCTAATCCCGGTGGATGGGCTGGGTGGTTGGTTAGTTGGTGCGCGGCGGCGACGCGCGGGGATATTGATGGCCACGCCGGTCGCGTGGCTTGGCCGTACGTGTGCCACCGCGCGGTCCCACGACCCAGCAACACGCCTCCTGAGACCATCCCAACGCAAAAACTATGAAGCACTCCTTACTCCGTTTCATCTTATAAGAAGTTTGACTATAAACATTTATAGGTAAATATATTAATATTTATAATACAAAATTAGTTCCATCATATTAATAATTAAATACATTTTCACAATAAATTTATCTCGGGTTGAAAATGTTACTACTTTTATTTACAAACTTAGCTAAATTTAAAACAGTTTGACTTTGACTAAAATCAAAACGTCTTATAACCTGAAACGAAGGGAGTAGTTTTCATACTTATTATATCATGCAGATACTATGTATAGAAACTATATGTCCAATGGATGTTGTCTTAAAATCAAATTCTCACCCAATCATTTCTCTTCTCTCTTATTTTATTCAACTATCCCCTTATTTTTATTCTTGTTTCTTGTGTATAGATGGTTTCTTGCATGAGAAATGATTTATTCATCTTTTTACCTCTCTCCTCATTAACTCTCTTGCCACATTAGACTTTTGCTTATGTGACAATGTATCTAATGTTATAGATACTACATGACATGGAGGGTTGGGGATGGCCTGAGTGCACGAATGCTACGTGCATGCACGGCGGCGTGGCTGTTCCTCAGGAGGAAACTAACTTGTTCCAAGTGCTGTAATCGAGGCGCCAGGTATGGGGTTTCCTCCCCTAGATCTAGCCAACGATGTGGTGACGTTGACGAAGCGGGGTGGCGTGGCTGCTGGGCGATGACGGCAGAGCGGAGGTTCCTTCCCCTCTCCCCTCCATCTCGTTTCCCTTGCCTCCATTCATGATGGGGTGGCGTGGCATCGAAAGCAGGCGGCGAGGGCTACCCTGGCTGGTTGGGGCGGCGCGGTGGAGATGGCTGGGTGTTAACGTTAAAATTTGGTAAGCCCCGGTGTTATCATCGGCTTAGAGTCACTATCGATTTCAGCATCATAGAATCGGTCGATAGGAATTGTCAAGACAATATAATTACTCTCGGCGCATCGCCACCCTCTTTTTTCTGACAGGGCTGCGTCGGCTACACGACGTCGCCGAGCACGCCACAGCAGCACGCCCACCAGGCCGCCACCATCACCAGGATCATCGTCATCATCACTACCATGATTATACTACTCCAATCTGTAATTTTAGGACGTCAAAATGAAATGGAAGCAAGCCGACGAGCTCGCCATAGCTGAAGCTCCCTGATGTCCATGCTCTCTCAAGTATATATATAGCCACAGCCACAACGTACAGCAGCTGCCCACCTTACCTAGCCGTGAGTTCTCGATCTATATATGATTGACTGCCTGCATGTCATGGCCGGCGGTGTGGAGGGAGTGAGGGATATTTGTAGGGAAATTAATCCAACGGCATCCTGTAATGTGGGCATAAATTGAAGGAGATATAGGGTGTGTTTATTTCTTTGGGTGTAAAGTTTTTAAAGTATACGGACACACATTTAAAGTACTTATTAAACGTAGACTAATAACACAATAAATTACAGATTCTGTCTGTAAACTGCGAGACGAATTTATTAAGCCTAATTAATTCATCATTAGTAAATGTTTACTGTAGCATCACATTATCAAATCATGACGTAATTAGGCTTAAAAGATTCGTCTCGCAATTTACATGCAAACTGTGCAATTGTTTTTTTTCTATATTTAATGCCTCGTGCATGTGTCCAAACATTTGACGTGATGTTTTTAGCCAAAATTTTTTGATCTAAACAAAGCCCACAGTATATGTTTCTTAGTTAATTTATTTGTTGGGAGTTGGCTATGGCTGTCAACGAGTGATTATTATCTCTATCCAGGTGGGTTTTGGGTGGGTGGGGATTCTAAATCCTGTGCACAAATGCAGAGAGCAACTACTGTCGCCCGCCACAAGATTCCTCGTTTAGTACTGTACTATATAAACAGTACGCACAACACGTGCTTTTCTTCTTGTTTTAGTAGCATACAAATTAATACTACCCTCGCAAAAAAAAGAAAAAAACTATATTATATATAACCTACGGCATTAATTCCTGTCCGAGCCGATTATCGGGAGCCTGTGGGCAATGACCATAATTAATTAAACTGAAGGTACATGTTTGGTTAATTGGGGGTTGGCATCTTAGCTACGTGCAACTGTATCAATTAATATACACCTGGTATCGTACCGTACGTACTCCCTCTGTCCCTCTCCCCACTGACCCTCAAAGAGTGATGTGGAAAATGCCATGTCTAAGCTACTTCCCTTGATGCCATCCAAATATGTAAAATCAAAGTGTTTTTTATTCTTATTCTGTGATAAATAATTGGCATGTGAGATTATTAGTTTTCATATTTAGAGATTATTGGCGAAGTGGTTTTGGAGAGATGATTAGTTTTGCAGGTGATATACAAGTACTGTTGTTTTGTTCGACTCTGTGTCGGTTTCGGTTTCGGGTTGTTTGATTGGATATACGTGGATTTTTCATGTTTATGTCTTCTAGATGGATACTATGCGTATGTAATAATATTGTTTGCTATTAATGAGTCAAGTTGAAAATAGCTTGGTATCAGAATATAATTCTTTGTTTGATTCATATGTAGGTGTCTTGATGCCTCGGGAAAGTATTGCCGATGATGGATCGGGAGTCAACTTGGAGAAAGGTGACGTTCGGACGGTCAGATATCATGTGGGATACTTAGGCTAAAGATCAATGCACGTGGTTGGTGAAGATTCCATATGGCATACGATGGAGATATTATGTGCGTATAGGATGTGGAGTCGAATTTGGAAGGAGTCCAAATTTGGTACGATGGGAGTTTGTAAAGTTGGTTTCTTGTACGGGAAGGTTACCTGGAGGGATTAGGACTTCTTGTACAAGTTTGGTTCGTGGCTTTAGGCTGCCTACCTCGTGTATAAATAGAGAGGGAGAGTGAGGCCTCCCGGTATTGCTTTAGAGAGCATTGAGTTGTGAGTTTAGTTAGGGTTTCGAGTTTAGTCGAGATTTTCGTGAGGAGCGTTATTGTTGCACTTTGTAAACACAAAGATAACTAATAAAGCTGTCATCTACTTTAAGAGTTCTTCGATTTGTGTTTGCTCGTGTTCGGCGGTCTAACCGGCGAGACACCAGTAGTCAGACCGGCGGCAATGCGGCGGTCAGACCGGTGTCGGCAACAGGAAGCAGAGGCGGCTTCGGGACGATTGGACCTGACGATCTACATCGGTCAGACCGACGGTATTGGCTCGATTAGACCGGCGGATCAACTTCTGTCAGACCGATCAACATCGGATTCGAGGGTAACTTTTAGTTTTTGGGTACTACAACCATTCACCCCCTGGGTTGGCTTAGTTATTGCTGTTCGGTCCTACAAAATACACTACTAGAACCTGCAATATACGACGCAATAATAAAACCACCACAAAGTTGGTCGTTAATTATAACTAGGAATGAAGCCCGCGCAGATACGCGGGCAATTTATTTATTATTGTTTGTTAAAAATACTAAAAAAGTCCTATCTCACCATATTAAGACCATAGATTACTTTATATAACCACTAAAAAATATTTGTACCATAAATGCCAATCATATTGAAATAAAAACATAAGACACTTTGTTCCGATTATATATATAAATTCACCTATCACCACAACTTATTATCATCGTCTTGAAAGATGGGTATTCTTTTAATAGATGGAATTGTATTTGTACCTAAAAATAAACCCAATACATCATTAATACCATAAAAGTTCATCTCCACTTCGTACCAAAGTGTCCATGTCTCACACTCATTTCAAATCTATATATAAATACTTGAAAAAACTACTTCTACTAACTAATACAATAAACTATTGAACTTAGATATAAATTGAACCATTGTATTTGTTGTAATTAAATCTCTATAACAAGATCTCACGTGATTATATTTTGATAAGAAATAATTACATTCCAAATTGAAATATTTTTTATCTTGCATGAAACATTAAGTTGGAACAACTGAAACATTATAAAATACTTGCTAAAAATCTAGAATGCCGTACAACATTTATAAATTAACTAGTGAAATATTAGAAAATATTTCTTGAAACACCACGTACAACATAAAATATCTACTATAAAAAAAACTTAAAACGTGCAACATAGTTAATAGAATTTCAATTGAAATATTCACTTCTCGCAAGTGAAACATCTTTTTATTATACGTGAAACATCAACTCATTTACTACTAAAACATAAAAAGAAAAGAACCGCGTGCAATATTTGAAAATGAACTAGTGAAACATAACCTGCAACATTAAAAAAGATCCATTGAGAAAAACTTAATACATGCACATAGTCAAAATATTTGCTGAAACATATGAGACATAGAAATATAACGTGGAACATTGTAAATCCATTAGTAAAACATCAATAAATACTTGTTGGAACATTACATTAGCATTGTGTGCAACATTTAAAAAGTCAAAAAAAAGTTGTCAGAATATAGTTATGTGATATCTTGTTATAAAGATTTAACTATAACGAATTCAACGACATAATTAGTTTAAAAATTGGATACATAGTTTAAGAGAAAAAAACATTTTAATTTTGAAACAGGCTTGCATACACAGCTACTTGACTTAAGAGTTCACCCGACTAACTTCCCTTGCCATGCACCAGCGACCATGCTCCCTTGAATCGAGAGGTGTCTAATATTTTTCTTTCTCGACAGCTGATGTTAAGCATTTCCGCGTACGGGCTCCCCACCGACCCTCTAAGAGTGATGTGGAAAATGCCTGTCTAGCTACTTCCCATCCAAATCACTACTAGAACCTGTACTATGGCGAAATAATAAAACCACCACAAAGTTGGTCGTTAATTATAATTAACTTGGTAACATGTCCGTGCTAATAATATGACAAATTCGGTACTGCATGCAGATTGAGAGAATTAATACATGTTCTGATAAGTGAACATATAAGAACACCATTTTGGTGCCGGTTGGGAATCAGTCTTTGGTGTCGGATTTGCAACTAGCACCCGCCGAGGGATTGATCCAAACATGCTTTATTCATAAATTTGAAAAATTACAAATAAATTACATCGCCTGCCATAGGGCATTCATGCTCCAACTCTGCTTTGCCGGAAGGACCAGCTTCCCCTGGCGAAGCATGCGCTTCGGAGTTTGGAAAGTTACAATAACGGATAACCCCACAAACTGACTGGAAAAGTCATACCTACTCCTTAGGTCGGGCGAACTAGTTTCGCTATCGCTGTCCACATAAAAAAACATAAAGTGGTGAAACACAAAACTATGTTTTATCAACGCTGGGCGATAGCGGCCTGACGTTAATTCGTACGTAGTGAAATTTTGCCAGAACAAAGATATATATTCGCGGCGTTGGCAATAGTCGTGGTTGAAGTCCTCAAGGGTTTACCTGGGATATTTTTGCATCCACTTCGCTACTTTCAACACCGGGTAGATATGTCCATTTATGATCATCTCGCGATGAATAGGCGCACGTGGGTATCTCATTTTGGGCCAGCCCTTGTTCGCTGCGATTTTTAAGTTCGCGCTTCGCCACTCTTTCAGAGGGGGTCGAATGTACACTTTTCGAAGTACAACCTGTGACAGGAAACATTCAACCAACACATGCCTTGAGAAAAAGTTCTCCTTTCGAAAAGAACAAACATGGGCGAAGCAGATTTCAATTTATACATATTAAAAGGAACAATGGACACCGAATGGCTTTAAAAAAAGGGCATCGCCCGGCTAAAGGCGAAAACCGCAAAGAAAAGCGACACTAAAAAACTAAGTTGAAAATACAAGTGGCTGCGAGGATGGGCGAAAGCCTCACACGCCAGGGTGATCCCAGGCAACTTCCTCCCCGGCAGCCCTTTCACCGTCCCCATCCTATGCGCCCCATTCACTGTCGCCTTCGATGGCTTGCTCCTGAAGGCGCTCGTCTTTCGCCAATTGCTCCTGAAGGCGCTCTCGTGACCTTGGCTGGCTGGGGCAGCACCGCGGATATGGCCAGGCCGGCACATGGTCATGCAAGTTGGTGATGGCACGAGGTAGTCGCGAGGACGGAAGGTAGGAGCGAGGCGTCAACGACGAAGTCATTTCGGACGACGGTGGCCTAAGTTTCTATGGCTAGTCCACGACAGGTGGTCCATAGGTAGTGGCGGTGGCAACCCTAGGGGTGGTGGCCTAAGCACTAGCGCAAGGCTCTCGGCGAGGAGTAGGCGGGGGTTGGGCTGGGCTATCGGGCCTCGGGCCTTATGGCCATCTGTACTATTTGGAATGCTCATGAGTTCTTGCATCAGCCCCTCTGCCTCAGATTTCTTGAACAACAAATTAATGGAGAACTAGTTGGGTGGCCCGCGCAATTGCGCGGTTAGCATCAATTTAAAGTTATCTATTTTTTACACATGGTTTTATTTAAAATTATCATTCCCGTGATTCTAATAATTTTATAGTTTTGAAAAGTCACGCCAGTCGCTACCCCTTACTGATTGTCACATTTTTATTTGCTTACTCGATCTACCACTACTTCTATTCATCCTATTTGGAACTTTAAAAAATTAGGCCTAAATCATCCTCTCTAGAACTTTAAAAAGTTAGGCCTTATAGTTTTTAGAGATCACTGTCTTATTAGGTTTTGTTTTCATAATTTTTGAAAGTATCATCAAACATCGTCAATTTACTACTCTACAGACCGTCCGCTGCCACCTCTCTTTATTGTCATTGGGATTTTAAAAATTGAACTTAATTATTGTTTGTGTACTTTTTTTTTTACTTTCTATAAGCCTCGCTAAATCGTTAGTGGCTTTGCCACTATACTACTCTACAGCCCGCCCGCTGCCTCCCCTCCTTATTGTCATTGAGATTTTAAAAATCGAACATGATTATCATTGGGGTTTATTTTTACTCTCCATAAGTCCCGCCAACCGTCATGACCATGCTGCTTAACGACATGCCCATCGTCACTCCTCTTAATCGTCATTGAGATTCTATTTGGGGTTTTGTTTATAGTCTACAGATATCCCATCAACCGCCAGCACTCTACTCCTTTACAGGCCTATTGCTTCTCCCCTATTATTGTCATTTGTCATCATTGTGTTCTAGATGGTTTTTTTTTGAAAAGTGCATATTTTTCATTCCGATTATTATTGTTCATAAATTATATTCCTACTTTAACTCTTATAATTATTTTTCTATTTTAAAAATTTATTTTATTTGTTATTTCAAACTTTAATCAATCTCGTCATGTGTTCTGGATTGTCTCTTATTTCAATAGTCTTCATTTTTTATTACAAATTTTATTTATTTATAAATAGTATTCTAGTTGAGCTCTTATTTTTCTTTTTCTATTTTCTGAATTTATTTTATTTTTTATTTTGAATTTTAATTAATCTCGTATTGTGTTCTATATAGACTTTTCTTTTAATATTTCTTATTTTTATTTCCAATTTCAATTGTTCCAAAATTGTATTCCTACTTGAACTCTATTTTTTATTTTATTGCCAGTCATCGCCTGTGATTTTTACCCGTAAGGGTTTTTCCACGTAAAATTCGTATCTCCGTGGTAACAGGTGCCAAACCATTAATTGATCAAGACGACCTTGTTGCTTGCTGTGTGGAGAGCAGGATGGAGACCCATGCATGCGCACCATCTTTGGCCAAAACCCCTTGGAAGCCATAAGACCTCTAGTAGGAAAGGCTAGGACATCGAGTGAGTCGAACGGTTGCACAATAATGTCCAGCCTAATCATGAGGAAGACACATGCTTTCTTGTAGCCATGGAGCTTTAATTTCTTGCTGATTGACACGCCAAAGTGAAGTTATCTACTCCCTCCATTTCACAATGTAAGGCTTTCTAGCATTGCCCACATACATATAGATGTTAATGAATCTAAGCACATATATATGTCTAGATTCATTAATATCTAGATGAATATGGATAATGTTAGAAAGTCTTACGTTGTGGAACGGAGGAAGTAGAACCCTATGACGACCTTAGCCGCAAGGCTAGGAGCTTGGAGAACAGCCTGGGGAACCTATGTATATGGGGGCAGGCTGATCGGTCTAAAATCTCGCAGCGTGCTAGTGTCGTCCTTCTTGGTCTGGGTAGTAGAAGAGTGACGAACGCTTGCTCGGTTCAGCTTAATTATGGAAGAGTGATAAACAGAGCTTGCAGAAAAGGCCGGTGAACCCGTCAGTATCATCACAAAACAACCTGAAAATTGATTTCGTTCGTGATAAATCAGCTACAGTATCGCTTCGACATTAACGGATTTGTGTTCATTTGTTATTATCAGTCCTTACTAAATTTTTAGTCAGTTGCTATTGTGAGTTTTCAGTATCATATAACTATTATTACTATGTAGCTATAAGCTAACGCACTAGTACTATTGTGCGATTTATACGCATTGGGATATTGTCAATGTTCTTCACATTTTTTAATTATAGCAAACAAAAATTACTATGAAGCTTTGTAAACCTAATTTAATATAAAAAGTGATGGCCAATGTTTGAAAAGAAGATTTGTAGAGGTATCGCTCGTATCTAACCGTCCATTAACAAACACTACTACAAATCCGGTTTTCCTATACGGTCGAATCCCGGTTTTCACAGGCGGTAGGGTGACCCGCATGCACCGAATGGTATGCACAAATTGCTATTTTTGTGTACAACTGGTGCAACCGCACGCGAAAGCTTGATTTTCGCGTGCGGTGCTTACGTAGCCCACACGCAAAAATAAAAATCCAAAAAAAATAAAATAATAAAAACAAAAATCATGAAACCCTAACCCTAGAAGCTGCCACCACCCTCCTCGTCATCCCCATCGTTGCTCGATGCTGTTGTTGACCTTGTCCTCATTGTCGTGGAGGTGTAGGGGGCTAGGGTTGGACCATCGCCAGAGCCAGATCTGCCGCCCCCGTGCCTCCCTGCCACCGTAAGTGTGTGTTTTACTTCATTTTAAAACTGCAGGCCATTGTTGAGAGATTTTGCCAGCTTCTTTGTTGGTTTTTAGTTGTGTTTAGCTGATCATCAATATTTGGAGGCTGCAAATGTTGGTTGTAGTCAGAAGATATTGCTCTGCATGCGGGCTTGTGGTCAGGGATACAATTTGGTGTTTTCATGACTGCAACAGGAAGAACTAATATATATAGTTTGTGACCCATTTCATACGAGGCATATATTAGTTTTGTGGAATATACAAAGATTTGTAATCAACTTCGTCAGTACCAAAATTACAATCCACTGAAAAGAGTTTGGAAAATGATATTATTTGTAATGTCTATGGATGGTTTTGCCTATTCAGGGTGTGTTTAGATCCCAAAAATTTTTGACTAAAAATATCACATCAAATGTTTGGACACATGCATGGAGCATTAAATATGGACGAAAAAAAATCCAATTGTACAGTTTGCTTGTAAATTGCGAGACGAATCTTTTGAGCCTGAGTGCGCCATGATTTGACAATATGATGCTACAGCAAATATTTGCTAATGCTGGATTAATTAGGCTTAATATATTCGTCTCGCAATTTACAGGCGGAATCTGTAATTTATTTTGTTATTAGTCTACGTTTAATATTCAAATGTGTGTCTGTATACTTTAAATTTTTTTTGACCAAATAACTAAACGCGGTCTCAGTTTCACGACCAATACAATTAATTTTAAACCACAATAATGAGAACAATCATTTGAAATATTTATATAGGTGGTTGCGCCTCCCTACGAGCGTTTTATTCAACTGTTTTCGCTGTTCTTTGTTACTAATATGTGAAGACTGTAAAGTTATGACATAATTAGTGTTTGTGCTACTCTAAATTTCGTTAGAACAAGCTTACTCAATGATTATTTAACATCATTTTAGTCGGTGTAATTTGAAATTCAAATTGATGTATAGCTTTTCCATCCGTTGCAACGCACGGACACCCAGTAGTCAACTCAATAATCCCAGTCCATCTTAAATTATATGAAATCTCTGTAGATCATAATATTTCTCACTTTTTTTTTCATATTGCAATTTGTAGGGGAAAATTCCACTGTTGGGATATCACATTCATACATATTTATTTTCTTTCGAAAATCCATCACATCAATGTTTAACTCGTGGTGGACATTTAATTTGAGCTCTATAGTACGTAGCACGATACATTCTGTCCACAAAATTCAACAATGGTGATGCACATCTAATTAATTGAATACACTTGGGACACTTGCATATCCTCACGTCCAACTTTAGGACCATGCATATATACTTATCAGTTATCACGCATGCATGAGAGTATGAGACCCATTTTGAGAACCTCCAAAATTCTTGATGCATTCATACATGCATGATGAGCAAGGACAAGTAGTATTGGAAGGATAACACGTAAATATCAATAATTAAAAGGACGCATGTACACAACCATATTTTATATATACATCAGGGATCATTATTTAAACCTTGGTTGGTGGAGTAACACACTCACAAACTTCATCGCCACACTAAACCATTAACATATATGCAACAACTATATATGCAAAAAGAAAATAAAAATGCATATATATTGCTTGATTGACTGGTGGATTGTTCAAGAGATTTGAGGTAAAAAAAATTTTATGCCAGTTAAGGGCTTGTTTGGATCTGGGGACTAAACTTTAGCTCGTCCCTGTCACATTAGATACTTGAACATTAATTTGAAGTATTAAACACAGACTACTTACAAAACTAATTACACAGATAGAGGCTACTTGGCGAGACGAATCTATTACGCCTAACTAATCTATGATTAGCACATATTTACTGTAGCACTACATTGTCAAATTATGGGCTAATTAGGGTTAATAGATCCATTTTGCAAATTAGCCTCCATCTATGTAATTAGTGTATATTTAATACTCTAAATTAGTGCCCAAATATTTAATGTGACAGACTAAAGTTCCCTGTATCCAAAGAGGGCCAAAATATGGATGAAATTAAATGAGGTTCCAGAGGATGGCCCGGTGCTGGTGGTGCTTGCGGAGGCGATACCAGTCGTGGGCGAAGTCCGGCACGAAGGCGGCGAGGAACCACTGCAGCTGCTGGCCGGCGTCGGGGACGGCGATGTGGCCGTGGCCGACCCACCGCGCCGCCGCCCGCGTGTAGTCGTCGGGCGTCGCCACGAACGCCGGCAGCAGCATCCTGTCCTTGATGGCGGCGGAGAGCATGTTTGTGTGGACGTAGAAGGGCACCTGCAGCTGCACGTCGATCCCCTTCCCCTTGTACTCCACGTACAGGCTCTTCGACAGCTGCTCCACGTACCTGCACCATTAATCCATTCAGGGCAAGTTTACCCATTTTCTAGAAAAATTCGAGATATTTAACCATTTGCCACGTTTAGATGTGGCAATTAACTTTTTGCCACTGGACCCACATGTCATAGACACATGTGGACCCACATGTCATTGAGATAGGGGTGGCAAATATGTTTTATTTGCCAATCTAAAAGTGGCAAATAGTTAAAAGCCACGAAAACTTTCAGGGCAAGATTTTGCAGGGAGTTAATCAACTCATATGCTAGTGCAGTAGTGATATATTGCCGAGATGGATTTTTATCTCTCGAGTGAACGTCCCATTATCAATTTTTTGAAAAAGAATTGACAAGAGAAAATATATATCACTTCAAAAAAAATAAAAATGCATGGTCAAATTTAATTTCTAGAAATTGTAAAAAAATAATTAAATTTGAACTTGCAGTTTATGAGTAATATATTTATCTTTCAATTTTTTATAAAAATATTTTATAAATTATAAACTATTTAGGTAGCCTATAAAAAAATAGAGGGATGGGGATGCCCTCTCCAGTGATGGAAACACTTTTTTCTATATTGCTTTGCTATTTGGTCGGTTGACTGAAGCTACATAAATGTATATATTTGTTGGATGCATGCTACACTGTTCTATATATATGATTTGCACATTTTATTTTTGGGGCTTCAAAAAAACTTCAGACTATTTCGGCCCGAGAGAAAAGAATGAATAATCTGTGACTAAATTTGAACAACTTTTGCTAGATTTAAAAAAAAAATTTCTGAGAAAATGTTTTCGGGCTGGTTTTGTGTTCCGAGATTCCTGAATTTTCAGAAATTTAGTTCCGAAATATTGAACGCTCGCATGCGTAGCGTATCGCATTTGTACCGTTTGGTGGAGCTGTAGACAGTGTACAAGGGAAAAGACGGGACGGCGACGGTGGAGCCGGAGCCGACGTTGACGATGGCCCCCGGCGCGCCTCGCCATCGCCGGCAGCACGGCGGCGGTCACCGCCGTCAGCGCCATGGCGTTCACCCGTATCATCGCCACCAGCCGCTCCACGTCGGCCTCGTGGAAGTAGAGCGCCCCGGGCCTCGCCACGGCGGCGTTGTTCACCAGCATCCCGACCTCCACCCCGTCCACCGCCTCCCTCAGCGCCCGCATCCCTCCTCGCCGGCCCGGTGCGACGGTCGACAGGTCAACACCACCGTCCTGCGGCCACCGCGCCGGCGTGGGCCTCGCGGATCGCCTCCGACACCTCGCGAGGTTGTCCCGTCGAGGTCGAGGAGGACGAGGTTGAAGCCGCGGCGGCGAGCTCTG
>CM020181.1:31143837-31172081 GCA_009805545.1 Oryza longistaminata
GGCAACACACGCACACACACGAGCGATCGATCGATTGCTCACGCAATTCGCAGCCAGCCACAGGCAGGCAAGGTCTCCGGATAGTATCTCCGGCTATGACTACACTCCCACTTGCAACTTTGATGCTAAGAGCAGGACAATAGCAGGCCTATAAGCTAGCTACAAAACATATTTAAGAGATAAATAAGGAGAGAGAAGAGCAGTAGGCTACAGATTATGTAGCCAGCTGGTAGCATGGGACTCCAAGACGCAGTGGTGTATGACAGTGGGAAACCAGTATTAGTAGTGTAGTATGTAAACTATGATATGGATGAGCTGAGTGTAGATTGGCTATAGATGAATTGGAGCTAGTAGTTGGCTATTACTATTTAAACTGCTTTAAGAGCAGGTACAATAGCAGCTATTAGCCAGCATAAACATATTGGTAATGAGATAAACGATGAGAGAGAAAGAGCACGGCTAACAGAGCTGTAGCCAGCTGCAGCACGACTCCAAGACACAATGTGGTATGACGTGGGACCATATATAATGTTTAGTAAGCGAAACTATTATATGAATTGGCTATTAGATTAGCTATAGATGAATTGGAGCCAGTAGTGGGCTGTAACTATTAAACTTTGCTCTAAGTTTAAAGCTGATAGGCTAATAAACCCGTACTTTAACACACTAGTGCTTTTATATCCGATAAACCACCTCGGCAAAGAGCATGGATGCCGAGACTTGTCATCGACCGATTCGATTTATGGGCACCTCATGCCTGCAGGCCCTAGTTATGCTTCAGAGCTGTTTGTTTGTTTTTTTCTCTCCTGATCTCTGGCGGCAAGAAAGTACCAAGACGACCACTATTTGGTATCATTAGAACAACCGCACAATTAACCAAACAGCAAGAATAATGATTATCACTCGGGAAAACAGATGTAGTAAGATGATAGGTCTCTGTTCCATTTAAGATGTCAGGTGTAGCACTCGAACGCGGGCCTGCCTCCATACGTCCCAACTCTAAAAATAGGAAGGGTAATTTGATCTACGGAGGGATCAAATTAAGATGAACAAAAAGGCACTTGCACAGTTATCTCGCTCAAAGAGAGGTATTAAGTTCATTTGCTATTCGCGTGTCATTTTAGACTCGCGCCACCTATCGTTCTCATATAACAAATCGGAGTATTTAACAACTATATATAGTGTTATTATAAGGAAAATGAATAAAACTACGTTAAGAAAAAATAATACTACTACACAGTAGAAACAGCCGAGAAACATGCATTTTACCTGAAAATCCGACTAGATAAGTTAGATAAGTATATCGATATTATAGGGGATAGATGTTGTAGATTACGTACTCCGTATCTCGTTACTACCTGGTGTGCGTTGGTGTTGTTAGCAAGCATATGATACACGCATAAAATCTGAGTTCGAGATACTTCACAACCAACACAACCGCAGATGTGCGGTGGCGGAGTCGGATCGGATCTTGCAACGAATTGTCCAAATCAACGAGTACGTACTCCCTCCCGGTCCCAAAAAAAATGAGCAAACCCATAGAGGGTTTCAAGCGATGCTAACCAACTCCTTGTGGACTGGTTTCCTCGTGTGTTCTCTGCCACTACTATTTATAGAACTTATTTTCTTTTTATTAATTCATATTTCATGTGTTGTTAGCATGATAAAACCAGTTATTTTAATAATTTTATGCGTACTTGTCTTTTCTTAATTTTTTTTCTATTAATTTTTTATAAATGTAAGACGGAATTTTTACTGGTCAAACGTTGACAAATGGAAAACTAGAGAGTATTTCCTTATAATTTTTTTTTTTTCTTTTTTATTTTTTTTTGACGGAGGGGAGTACTTCTACGCGATTAGGTGTTACCTGGACACAACCGGGTGTCCAGCGTAAGATCAGATGTGGACCGGCTTCCGTGAAGTGAAGGCCATACGGCACCCATCATATTTTTCTCGCAGGCCGCTGCCAGGTGGGGCCGGGCAGCGGGTCGCGCTGGAAAAACAGGTTGGGTAGTAATGTGGCTGCGTACGGCGCAGGTGAATGCAGCACAATTGGTCAGATAGGCAATTTATGCCATAAAGAGAGATGATATCGATCGGTTCGTGCGCGGGAACGCTTGCTTCAAGGTTGATTAGTAGTCAAGCATCAACTGGATGGCATCGGCCGGCGACCAAAACTGAAAACCGCACAGGGGCCACTTGCGCGCGAAACACGCGAGCGAAACAAATTTTCTTACTCCATCTCCGCCCGTGCTTAACCCGCTATTAGCGTTTCGTGAAATGGTGCGCTTTTTGTTTTCAAGTGGAAGTAAACTGCCCAGAGCACTGGCTTATCCATCACGCAGCGGAAAACGACAAGTCGTAGTACTATTACTGTACTAGTTTACCCTTTCTTCTCGTTATATATCTCTTTATATACTCCCACGGTCTTATTTTAAGTGCAACCACGTTTTCACATCTAATTTTATTATTCATTTTATTTAAAAAAAAAGTTACGAGTAAAATATTATCATGTTTTATCATCTCATAAACAACAAAAATACAATTATAAAAAAAATTCAAAAGCCGGGACGATCAAAATAGGACACGGAAACTCAAGTTGCATTTAAAAAGAGACGGAGGAGTATAAAATAAAAAAAAATCTTGTGTCTCTTTCGCCTTATTCATAACGCGTCGCCTGTCGCAGCCTTTCCCTTTTCTTTGAAAGCTGAAAAAATCTCCTCTTCTTTTTTCGTAGGGCAATGAATAGTATATGTGTTTTTTCGTTTTTCTTTCCTGGACCCTGGAGGTCCCGATCAGCACTTAGTAGTTCATTTGTGTCTTCTTTCAGTAGCCTTTCCAATTTTGCATGGTCCAGATGGCCAGGTCCAGTTGTTTGGTGAATCTTGAGTACGGTTAACATCACCGCGAATGGGCAGTAGATCCTGTTTCTTTGCGTTTGCGAGGTTGATATTTCGCATATTACTAATGATTGGCGCAACGCAAAAGAAATTCAGTAGCCGCATTGCGTGTTGAAGGTTGAATATTCTGAACGATGGAGGCCTACTAATCATCGTGGGATCGTATTAAAGTATAATCTCTTTGAAAAACTAATACACCATGGGATCCCATCCGACCGGACGAGATGATACTACGGAGGGATCAAGTTCTAGGATACCGATAGATATTAAGTGATACGTCGGGTATCATTGTTACGAGATACCAGTGATACTTACGAGGATCATACCGAACCCATCGGTATGGCCTGATCCTTATCCCGAAAAAGGACGAGTGGATGAGGAAGAAAGCAGAAAGAAGATGCATGTTGTTGTCGGTAAGGAGGAAGAAACCAAAGCCTGTGCACCTTGTAGTCGGCAGGCAAGGATGAAGGTGACAAGGGGGAGGGGAGAATGGTTTACTGCCAGCGAGGAGAATGTCACTCTAGGATAAAGTTATATAATTAAGCATAATTAATCACGTCATTAGCAATGTTCTACATACTTGGTAGCGCACTACGATTCGTCATCATTGGAGAAATTAGGTCTAAAAAGATTCGATCCTTAAAATTAGTCGCAACATGTAAATTCAGTTTATTTTTAGACCTTATATTTAATACTTTAAGCAGATGTGTCAAACGTTCGACTATGTAACAAGACTCGTAAAATTTGGACAGGGATCTAACCAGCGCCCTAAAAACCAAGTGGAGGTAGAGTGGCATTCGATGAATCCAAATGGACAAGTAAATTTTTATTTTTTTTAATATTGAGCACAAAATATCTTCTATTGTGAGGTTCATCGCAGAGAAAGTTTTCCCTTTTAAAAAAAGATAGAGCGCTGGACATCCCTTCGCCAGGTTCCAAAAAATTTTTAGGTAATGAAACTAACTTTCTCATAAGAATAACAAAAGTACTTGTATGTTCATTGTGACCAACTTCGATAACTTCGTACTACTATACACGATCTTTGCTGTGGATTCTCGTGATACTTAGCCCATGTAAAGTAGCAGTACAATTAACTGTCATACGCCATTTCCGGTGCCACTTAATGGGTAATATCCTCTGTGAGGTCAAGCTCATCTGTTGGCCACTAGGATCGCCTCCATCTAAAACCAGGTAAAGAGAGACTAGGCATTGTTAGACCAATCCGCAACAATTTGATATATAGGACCGAATTGGCATTTTCCCATTCCCCTGAACTTTGAAAAAATCCAAACGCTTCTAAACAAAACTTGGACTATGCTGTGTTTGAGATTTGGCTTATTAAAATTTTTTTAGAAGTAGATATAACAAATCGCAAGTATATCTTTAATAACTGATTCTCCACACTAACAGCTCTATTTGAATTGCAAGGAATAAAAAAACTAGAAAAACACACTTATTTTAATGGATAATACAAGTATAAACAAAGAATTACAAAACATAAAAACGCAAGAAGCATATGAGAGATAATTAAAGGAACTTTTTTTAAGAGGTTAATCTCTTGCCAACTTTATTCAAAATCTCAAGAATTACCTATTTCTAGGAATTTTTAAAAATTTTCAACAGTCAATCCTTTGTCTAGGCAAAAATTTTTTCACTGCATTAAAATTCTTCAATTTTTTTTATACGTTGAAACAAAATCAAAGTGGATCCTAAGCTTTAGGCTGTCCGTTTTCTTAATCTCGATGGAGCGAGAGAAGAGATCGGTACACAGCCCAAATCGGCAAAGCCTAAAAAACACCTTTATCGTCTAATTGAACCAACCTGAGGTAAGCGTTGACGACGACGCCCCCATTGGAAGACGTACGATGCGACGCGGGAAAGGTCCTATCCTCTCGCCGAACTTCCCCGATCGACTCCAACCGCCACCCAACAACCGGCCGCCCCCCTTGCACCGCACGTAACATCGATCGCGCGCGCGCACGGGCGCGATCAAGGACGCGTGCACGCGTACACCCGTCCACCACACAACACGCCTGCGACCGTACGCGATCGATGCGATCGCTCGCCACCGTTTCTTCTTTTGTCAAGTTTCGTCAATCTTTTGACCACATGTATAGAGTATAAATATAGATTAAAAAAAAAGGAAAAAGTAGTTTTATCCCCCCCGAACTATTGCGACAGTCGAATTACCCCCCCGAACCACAAAAACCGGTTATATTACACCTAAACTATTGATACCGTCTTGAATTACCCCCCCGACTCAATACTGAGCGGTTTTGCTCCTACGTGGCATACACGTGGCGTCGACGTGGAAATCCAATCAGCAAAAAAACAAAAAAATATAGGCCCACCTGTCATTACTGCTCACTAATCTCCTGTCTCTCCCTCTTCTTCCTCGCGCGACGGCCGAGGCAGCAAGCGCACGCGAGTCAGCAGCGGCGAGGCGAGTGCAACGGCCTGGGGCGGCGGCGGTGAGAGCAGCGGCGGGGCAAGAGGAGAGACGAGCGCGTTGGGGGGCGGCGGAAGAGCGAGCGCGGCGGGGGCGGAGGAGGCGAGGCGGCGGAAGAGGCGAGCGTTGGGGGGGCGGAGAAGGCGAGGCAGCGGCGGCGACGGCAGGGCAGGCGCGGTGGGGGCACCGGAGGCAGGTGACGAGGCAGCAGAGGCGAGCGGGCGGCGAGGCGAGAGGCGGGGTGGAGGGAGGCTAGGCGGCGGCGGTGGGCAGGGCGGCGCAGGTGCTCGTGACGGCGAGGCGCAGGGCGGCGCGCGCTGGGGGTGCGGCGTCGGGCGGCGGCGGGGTGCGGCAGAGAGGCGAGCGCGCGGGGAGGAGGCGAGGCGGCGGAAGCGAGCCGTGGCGGGCGGAGAAAGGCGAGGCGGCGCGGCGAGGCAGAGGCAGGCAGCGAGGTGGGGCACCGGAGGAGGCGAGGCAGGCAGAGTGCGCAGCTGGCGGCGAGCGAGAGGCGGGGGGGAGAGGCTAGGCGGCGGCGGTGAGCCAGGGCAGCGCAGGTGCTGCGGAGAGGCGAGCGCGGCGGGAGTGCGGCGGAGAGGCGAGCGCGACGTCTTCCATTCGCAGACGCGGGTCGGTCGCCGTCGCGGCAGCGGCGGGAGAGGTAGCGTTCACCGGCGAATCCCCGCGACGGTCGTCCCCCCGCAACCGCTCGCAGCCGTGCTTCGCTGCCTCCGCCGCGACAAGGGGGCAGACGGGCGCCGTCACTGCCCGCCAGCCACCGGCCTGCTTCTCCACCACGCCGCCGCCTGCCCCGGCCCCACCACTCCCCGCCGTTGCCACCCACTGCCGCGCTCGTCGCCCATCCGCGCGCCGGCCGCCTCCGCCCACTGCCCTTCGACGCGTGCCTGAGAGAGAAGGGGGGAGGGGGAAGACTGAAGAGAGGTAATGACAGGTGGGCCCTATATTTTCTTTTGTTTTTTTTTGTGGATTGGATTTCCACGTCGACGCCACGTGTATGCCACGTAGGAGCAAAACCGCTCAGTATTGAGTCGGGGGGGGGGTAATTCAGCCGGTATCAATAGTTTGAGGTGTAATATAACCGGTTTTGTGGTTCGGGGGGTAATTCGTACTGTCGCAATAGTTCGGGGGGTAAAACATACTTTTTCCTAAAATTAAATACTTATTTATTTATTGTACATTATAATAGAAAATCATAGTTAAAAATATGTTTTGAAGAACAGGTCATTGTCCAAAACATCAAGAGTTATGCAACCACAGGGAGTACTACCTCCGTCCATAATAGTTGCGTTCTTAGGGTAAAAATTTATCTCAAAATACTTGTCACCTAAGGGCCCCTTTGATTTGAAGGAAAAACTTATGAATTTCGGAGGTTTTCAATTTTGTAGGAAAAATTCCTCTAAATGTCTTTGAATCAAATAATTGAATCATATTGAATCCTTTCAAATTCTTATGGAATGGATAATTTTATAGAGATTTTAGAGAAACTTAGCAAAAGTTCAAAGCTCTTAGAAAATTTCCTTTAAGTCTATCTCTCTTATTCGATTCCTGTGTTTTTCTTACAGTCCAATCAAATGGCCATTCCCATGTTTTTACTGTGTTTTGCAATCCTCTGTTTTACACTTCCATTCCCGTTAGAATCCTGTGTTTTTCCTATTCCTTCGTTTTTTTTATTCATGCGATTCAAGGCTCTTAAATTTATCTCCATACTGCCCTAGCCATCCTCCTATTCTCATTCAAATAAAAATAAGGAGCGTTATGGGAAGTCAGAGGATCCCGCTGACTTCACCGTGTGAAGTCAGAGAAGCACAGTACCCTGACTTCACACGGGTCTCAGCCGTCCGATGAATAATCAACGATCAAGATCAATCGCTACAGTAAATAGTGAACAGTACAATAAACAATGATTTCCTGCTGTTTTCACTGTTGCTACAGTGACCGACTGCAGAGGTCCTGTTTTTTGCACTGTAGCGCTAGACTCATTTTACTGTGCGCCTCTGCCGTTCTCGTGCGAAGTCAGAGGAGCCGAATCCCCTCAAACCATGCTTATCTTGCTGGAACGGGGGATCCGGAGTAGGTACGAATACAGATGTAAAGAGTCAGGCCCCATGGACCCTTCCAAAATCCACCTCAACTCTTAAATATTTTTAGCACAAAAATATAATAAATTTTAGCTCAATCTTTTTTTTACCCAGCTTTTAAATTTTGTATGCCAAAAAGTTAGAACTATTATCACCCCTACACACGAACTATTAATAAGAGTTTGTATATAGAAATTAACGGGAATGCATACGCTGTTTCAGTTCCACTTCTATTTCTTCACAAATTAAAATAACAAAAAAGAAGCTTTCACTTCAGCTTATGAACTACTTTGCTGGCTAGTAATGAATTTCAGTGGCCAAGTGGCCGGACCAACAGAAACTCTACTATGAGTCACTTACACTCCACCAAAAAGGCACAGGATTTTGGTTTGCCCGACCCGACCAGCAATTGATGGCACCGCAAGACCATTTTCTTTTTTCTTTTTCTATTACATGGCAGGCGCACAAGTACACGTATACACACCACTACACACGCAACATTACACTCACACCCCCACGAAAATGTTTCTTAACACATACTCCTTCCGTTAAAAAAAACCCAATCCTAGATATGAACTTGGACACTCATGATTGGTTTTTCTCTGGATGGGGGAGTACTCGAAGAAACAAAAACGAGAACATATTCCTGATCTTACTAATGTTTTGTTGAAAATCCACCTGCATATGCATAATATTCATGATAATCGGGATTTGAAAGACCATTTTCGAAATAGTAAATTTCATTTTACCATCCACAACTATCATATCCGACTAGTCTAGAAATCAATTCATCAACCATAAACATTTTATAAATCTCTCAACTCTTTAAAATCCTTCCTTACAAATAAAATGCAAAAAGGTTAAAATTAATCCTCTAATCAAGGGTAATACTACCATAATTTAAAGGCGCTTTGGATGGTTTTGACATCCAAAAGTATATTAGCTTATGAAAACATAGCAAAGTTATAATATTTTGAACTATATAGGTTTTAAGACAAGTCTAACCATATATATATTTTGAACGAGCCGCAAACAATCCCCGTCACCGATGAGGGTCATCAGGGATGGGCCCGAACCTGAGGACTAATATACTACCTCCCTCGGTGCTTCTGTAATGGGGGTTTTTGGGGCCCGACAAAGATAAGTGCCTCTGTAACGGGCCACTCGCCTCCCTCGCAGATGGGCCGATTGGGATGCTCGGTTTTGTACTAGTGACTAAAAACATGTATGCATTATATACCTCATACCTTTTTGGCTTATTGCACTTGATCTGGCTTCCCAGTGACGATTTACATCAAAGGCTACTTATGCTTAATTAATCTAAGAATATGGTTGAGGAATAAAATATTACTATGATATCCACTACCGTAGAATTGATTTTTTCTATACGAGGGCCCCTATAGGTTGCAGGCGGACCATACCTAGTCGCGCTTGCAAAAATTGACATGCATTTTCTCATACTACTCTTTAAAACAACCTCTTAATAGGTCTTCACCTTAAAAAGTTTACCCACTCCCTCATTCTTATCCACTCCCCCCTCTCTCTCTCTCCTTATCCTCTCCTCCATTCTTATCCACTCCTCCCACATCTCTCTCCCTCATACTCCTTAGCACTGGTTGGGAGCGTCGGCGGCGGGTTTGAGAGCGGCCGGCCATAGGGGAGGGGCGGAGTAGCGGTGGCGGGCTCGGGGCGATGACGGTATCCGGCGAGAGCGGTGGCGGCAGGCTTGGGAGTGGCAATGGCGGCAGTGAGCTCGCCCTCCCCCATGTGGATCCGATGGCGACGGCCGTTGGGAGGAGCTCGGTGGAGGAGGTGAGGGCGACGGCGACAAAGCCGCTGGCATACGACACCTAGCTAGGGTTTTGAGTTTTGATTTTTGAGGATTTTTATTTTTTTTGGATTCTTTTTTTTGCATGCGGAAGATATAACCACACTCCAGTCTTGGAGGATGTTGGTTATTTTTTTTCTTTTTTCCCTCTGTCATTGTAAATATACTCTATCCGTTCAAATTAGTTTTATCGTTGTAGTTTTGCCATAAGTTAAATAGGAATATCTTTGACTACAAACTTTTAGAAATTCTTATATTTTTTAATGGTTCACGACAACAGAAATGTTTGACTTAGGACAAAACTAAACCATATACTTTAAAACGGTTGGAGTAATTAAATTTCAATAACCACCAGTCTCTTTACAAGATTTTTTATTGTGTTGTGTATTGGAGCATTGGGCCTATATATATCAATGATGCATAGTATAATTTACAAGTAGATAGCTCTCAAATTAGGAGTATCTAGATAGTTTGGCTCATAGATCGGGCTGATCGATCCCCTCAGCTGCAAGCGAGCCACAGGAAGTTGGACCACCTGCATTATATTGTCGTGGTCAGAAATTAATTCTGGGATATCATATCTACGCCTAGCTATTAATTATTACTCCGTATATGATTAAGTTGTCCATTTAGGATCGACATTTGCCACTGTGTGCATGTACGTGGAAGCTTAGCGCTTTCGTATGGAGTATATAATTAATTAAGTGGTCAGGACACGTGAGGAAATTACTCATTGGTAGCTAATTAACCTAGGTAGTTAATCAAATTGCTGATCGGGCGATCAGCCGTGCGCCGGTGCTGATTCTAATTATTGATAGCTGATTTGGAATTTTGATTTTTTTTTAAAAAAAAATTTACAGGTCTTCTTCGTCATTTAAGTTGCCGAACTCTATTTTATATTTTTTTTCATGATTTCTAGATAAGTAGAAAATCTACCTAAAATTCTTCCCGGACATTAAAATTTAAGATTGTTTTAATTACAATTCAAATCACAACTAAACACTATGATCTACGCAAAAGCTTTGTCCATCGACATTTCTTGGAATACTTTTGAAAATCAAATTATCGAATTTCTAATGTCTAATTGATTTGTATATGCCCTCAAATAATTTTTCATATTAGAGCCGGTTATATTTTAGGATATATAAATGCTATAAAATTATTATAATATATAAACCATTTCATTTATATCTATAACGCGCGTTGGAGCTGTATATAATTGTTCATTTCACAGGGAGAGATCTACTATTCCATCACAAAACTTTTTTTTCTAACTGTTTAGTAAATATTTCTCATGGTATGGATTTTCTGGCAATCTTATGACCAAAATGTATTGGTCACCTACCTATGCGTCTCTAATCACATTTAACAAGAAAATGACTTTTCGTCATAAATGCTTAAGACAACGTTGTACCGTCATTAATTTTATAACAACAAAGGAATCCATTTGTTTCATCTGTCATTTTCTTGACATGCTCAATGTCCTGTGCGTTCCTTTTAAGGTATCTGCGTCAATTTATTTTCGAAATTCTGCTGCTCCCTAATTATTTCCTCGTCTCAAATTTAGCGTCAAAGCTCTTGTACACGTTGATTACGTTTATACAATTAAGTTAAACCATAATTAGTTGCTAATTGCAATAGTATGAAAAATATTTGCCTTGCACATCTGTACAGAGGATATAAAATCACTGATATATGTAGTGTACACGTATATGGTCTCCCGTGTAATATAAAAGGACCTACCATACTTAGGGTGTCATGTCCCCGAGTCTCGAAAGGTCTTGGTTAATGTCTTGATATTTTTCCTCTGTGACAATAAATTAAATTTAATTGGTCTCCAGTCTCACTACAAATTTTTTTATGGTGTTGCATACATGTTGGGCCTATCAATCATATGCCTACTAATCCCTCCATGTTGCAAATTAAATAATTATAATTCTGGACAATGGCATAGTCTTAAAAAAAGTTGACCATTATTTTCTGTTATAATATGGCCTAGTTTAGTTCCTAACTTTTTCTTCAAACTTCAAACTTTTCTATCACATCAAAATTTTCCTACACACATAAACTTCCAACTTTTCCGTTACACCGTTCCAATTTCAATCAAACTTTCAATTTTGGCGTGAACTAAACACACCCTATATATGTATATCATAAGTAGCAATAAAATCGAAGTACATTTTAAGATAACCTATACATATGGTCTTCATATTAAAATAAAATAAAATATAGATTTACAAGTTACTCATAGTAAAAAAATTTTAAAGTTTGATATATCTATCTTATCAAAAACGATAATTATTTTTGACCTGAAGGAGTAGTTTACAAGAAGATAACTAACAGTACGTGTGAACGATCAAATCAGTGTCTAGTAGTAATTGAGTTAATTAGGGAGATTAGTTCGGCTAAAAGATCCGGCGGATCATCAGTTGCAAGCAGCTGGATCACGCAGAATGTTGGACCAATTGCGTTTTGTCTAGGTCAGAAATTAATTCTGGGATATCTCGTTCGCCTATATAGTTATATATATCTGTCTATATATTTAAAACCTTCTCGATCAGGCATTATATTGTTGTAGTAGTTAATTCTAGGACCTCACCTACGTAGTTAATTGTGGTGACCACACCTCTTTTTCGTTGAGTGCAGCAGTTAATCCACCGCTAGAGAAACTATTTTTTATAGCGTTACCCTTTTATTTTTACTAGCGGATTTGATGAAAATATGCTTGTGAAAATAATTGAGAGGGATTCCGGTTACCAACCATCAGCGAAAATTACAATCGGACCTCTTAAGTGAGCGCCAACGAAAATAAGCTGTTAAGGACCACTGACTGCAAAAATTCTTTCACTATATTAAAATGACAGACACGGCCGTGGACTCCATCTTTATCTCCGCCAACTCTATCTCCTCCTACTCTCATCCACCTCCTCTTCCTCCAGATACACCGGCGGCCTCCTCCTCCTCTGCTCCTCTCTATCCTCTCCGCCTCCTCCACTGGCAGCAACTCCCTCTCCTCTCCGCCTCCTCCCTTCTCCCCCTCCTCCCCCTCTCAGCGAGCAGCGGCGCTCCAGGGCTGGCACAGTGACGGGCAGCCGGCGAGTGGTGACGGCTCTCCTCCTCTCTGCCCTATGCCTCCCTGGACAGCTTACTACAAGCAAAGCCATCGCTAGCGCAAGCAAGTAGCAACATGTACGTACATCATGTCGAGCTCCTTGATGCTGCTGTACAGCTCGCTGATATAACCTATCATAGAGTCCTTGTTTACAAGATTGACGAAGGTTTACATAAAAAAAAAGTTTGATGAAGGTAAGATCAAAAGTGGAAGGAACAAATTAAGGATATGTTGAGCTGTATTGATTTAATCTCAACCGTAGGTGATAAATTGTGGCTGAGATTGGCCCAAATCCACCGGATGGAGTTGAAGCCAACTCTAGGGGATCCGAACCCTATTTTAACCGTTTCTTTTTAACTGGAACCACTGCGGAGAAGTCTAGCTAGTCCCCCACAGTTAATATATTAAGGCACTCACATAAAAATTTTACATCCTGCCATATCGATGTTTGAACGCCTGCATGAAGTATTAAATATAGGATAAAAAATAACTAATTATACAGATTGCGACTAATTTGTGTGATGAATCTGTTGAGCATAATTGCTCCATGATTTGACAATATGTTGCTACAGTAAACATTTGCTAATGATGGATTAATTAGGCTTAATAAATTCGTCTCGCGGTTTAATGATGGATTCTGTAATTAGTTTTTTTATTAGTGTCCGAATACCCCATGTGACACCCTATATAATATCCGATATGACACGCTCAAACTTTACAACAATGGATCTAAACACCCCCTAAAATGAAAGGTTATTTTAACCAATTTTCTGGTGTACAAAACTGCAAAATCCTCGTCGAAATTTTTAAAAGTTCTTGCGTAGCAAGTGAATGTACATGCTGCTGAAATGGAAATCCTGTTGATAATTTGTCTGTATTGCAGGTTTTTTTTTTCCTGATGTGCAAACTGAAAAAAAAATCCTATCCTTTTATTTAATTAAGAAGAAAACATCCAAATTTGCCTCAACATAAACTTGAACTTGGTTACACACCGTCGACCAACTGAGCTATGCTCATTTCATAGTTAGTTACGTTATGGATTTAAGATTAAGACATGCTTAATTAGTTGGCAAGATGCTTTATGATGCTATTCCTTTCTTCCGAGCCAAGAGAAAAATGTGACAGAAAAAAAAGCACAGCCTTACTTTCGCCAATGTACAAAAAAAACTTACTTTTGATCACTCGTTTTATTCAATCATGCATTCGAGTAAATATGGAGAAATATAAGTCATAATTAATGTAACTTTAATAGATTAAAATAAATCCCAGCAAAATAATAAATAATTACGTAATGTTTTAATTAGCTTCCTTATAGTACATAAGCGCTGCTAGCTACTCCCTCCGTCCCCTAATATAAGGGATTTTGATATTTTGTTTGTACTGTTTGACCACTCGTCTTATTCAAAAAATTTATGCAAATATAAAAAAAATGAAAAGTTATACTTAAAGTACTTTGGATAATAAAGTAAGTCACAAATAAAATAAATAATAATTCTAAATTTATTTGAATAAAACCAATGATCAAACAGTGTAAGCAAAATATCAAAATCCCTTATATATATTAGGGGACGGAGGGAGTAGCTTGTTAGTTTCTTGCAATTGGAAATTAACCAATATGCAATATGCGCGAATATATTTTAAAGATTTACAAAATACTGTCAAACAATGTGTGTATATATATCTTGATCCGACAGAATCGTGCCGCCACAACGCCGCCGGCAATATGGCCAACATCGATCTGTGATTTCAATTATTGAAGATCGATTTAGCACGAGCTTAATTAACAACAAAATACATAATTAATATAGTATCTGAAACTACGGGTCCAGATCCCCTGGGGTTGGATATAACTCTACAGGGTGGAGTTAGTCAAATATGTGCCATTCGGTATACTTCAAGGGCTGAGATTAAGCCACATTAATTTGTACTTAAAAACCAGTAACTGACCATGCAACAAATAAACTTGCATCAACAACTTGTCGTGAGATCATTTTTACTGTATAATTAGCACAAAAATTTCATGCTTCATCTATTATATAAAAAATCACACACATTAATACTGATATGGTTCACTGTATGTGAAAGCACTATACATGTTGGTATGCACTGCTTGAAGCTTTAGAGTTGATCGATTATATCTGTTGTTTGGGCAATAACAAAACACTGCTCTATTATTTTCTTTTTTTGGTGAGAATTTAATCAAATCGCTATTATAGAGAAAATGCATGAAAAAAAAGTTCCCTTGAAAGTCATAACCATTAATTTAAGGAGTTAATTTATTAGGTGAAATTGATGAGGAATGATCTCAGCTGTAGGAAACAATTGTCACAGATTTGGCCAACTCCACCCGGTAGAGTTATACTCAACTCCAGGGGATCCAGACCCCTGAAACTACCCCCTTCTTCCTTTGATCACGCCCATGATCATATCTTTTCCGTTTCATTTTCAACAACTTTTCAACTACTTATCTTAATTCTTGTTCGTACGTGACATGCAAACCGCAACTGCTAATTGGTGGGTATCCAAGGGCCAAGGCTCCAAGCGCCCTACCCCGCGCGGCGCCCGCAAGCGCGAGGGTGGAGGGCGAGTGGGTGGGGGATGCCAAGAGGGACATGGCGTCGGGCTGGGGATGCCAAGAGGGACATGGCGTCGGGCTGGGGATGCCAAGAGGGACATGGCGTCGGGCTCCGGCGACAAGTCCATGGTCCACCGCCCATTCTTGAGCTGCATCAGCCTCGCCGCCCTCTCCCACCGTCGTTCTACCGCCGTCCTCAGCTCCCCGAGCAGCCTCCGCCACTACTCGCCGCCATCTAACCAACCCCTGCTACGTCTGCCCGACGGTACTCACTACCGTCGTGCCTCCCTCGCTCACCGCCGTTGCACTGCCGTCCACCGCTGTCCTCGACACTCTGAGCGGCCTCCACCACCATCTGCCGCCCCAAGCTGCGTCTGCCCCTGCCGCCGTCCCGCCGTCCTCGTCCTCCAATGCCCTCCTTGGCGTCGCCAGCCGATGTCGTGTCCTCCCCATGCTCTACCGCATGCCGACCGCCCGTCCGCTCCCCAAGCGCTGCCTCCCACTGCCCGTCCACACGCTGTCGTGCGCCCGTGTGCGCTTTGCGCCCAAGAGAGAGAAGGGGGGAAGAGGGAAGAAGGTATGACAGGTAGGTCCCACCATTTTATTCAAAGAAAAATGCTGACTAGATTGCCGCATGTACGCACATAAGACAAAATCACTCTGGATTGAGTCGAGGGGTGTAATTTGTCCGGTATTGAAAATTCAGGGTGAGCAATGTCTGGTTTTTGGGTTCAGGGGGATAATTCGATTGACCGCGATAGTTTGCGGGAGGGAGGGGGTAATTTGTACTTTTTCCTATAAAAGATATACTCCCTCCTTCAAAAATAAGTTCGGTTTTACACTGTTCATGTCCGGTCTTTGATTGTTCAGTAGCCTCAGCTAGGCTTAAGGGAGGGGGAGAGACAGGTGGTGCGGGCTAGGAGAGTGAGAGAGAGGAGAGGCCAGGGGAGTGGGAAATTTGGGTCCAACAAGAGTACTTTGCTTGCTTATTGGGTTGTTTGAGGCTTATTTTTTTAATACATATGCGAAGTACAAAGTATATATATATACTCTTTTCTATAATTCTTAGGTATACATATGAATACCCATGAATCATGGTGGGCTCGCGATCATGAGCTGTAATGCTCGGATAAAAAGAGAATTATGTGGGACTTGAAAATTCCACTAAAGATCAAGGTCTTTATGTAGTTTCTTTGCAAGAAAGTAATGATAAAAGAAAATGGGGACGGAGACAAACATTGTTCTTTCTGCTATGCACAAGAGACAATCCAACATCTTTTCTTTGAGTGTCAAGTCGCTCAGTTTGTTTGGAGATATGTGATTTTTGCTTTTAATACCCCCCCACCCCGTAACGCCAAAAACATTTTCGGTAATTGGCTTAGAGGTGTATCTAGGTCCATTAAGAAGACGATTCTAATTGGAGCTAGTGTTATATGTTGGTCAATATGGCGTTGTTGTAATGATAAAGTTTTTAATGGTAAACAATTATCTAACCCTATGCAAGTTATCTTCATGTCTTCCTACTGGTTCCACTTTTGGTCTACGATGCTACCACAGGAGGAGTAGGATACTATACGCAATGGTGCTATACTCTTGTAATTTGTAGCCAAGGGTCTTTTATTCCACTATGGGTGGCGTAGTTCTATTAGAATTGCTAGCTAAAAAAAATTATGTGGTTTAACGCTAGTCAATAATAAAGGGGAGTTGGGATTTGTCCCATCACCTTATTTCTCATTTTGATTTACTTTTACCTTACCTTTTTATTACTGTTAAACTTATGGTTGTGTGTCTTATGATAGAAGCCAGAGATATAATCATTTCCATTAATGGTGGCCTCGCCCCTGACCTGTTTACTAAGCCCAAAAGTATGCCATTCGCAGTGGATACACTTGCATATGTTGACGTTGAGTTTGAATTGGTTCTTCAACCACAATATACAAGATATAATACGTGTATCTCAACTTATAATACCGAAGTAACTAAATCTCAAGACAACATTGTGCACGGTTTCGGCTGATACGGTGAGTTGATGGCAATAAACCTGCCTAAGTCGGCGTGGAACCCACATGGCATTAGGGCCCCTTACCTTATTCCCCACGTGAGTCACTGGCTTAACAAGTGGACCCACACTAACTCAATCGGGTTGACCACACTGGAACTTGTCACGTCAACCAAAATCAGGACAATATTGCTCTTTGACCTTAGGTACTTTGGTATTACAAAGTTGAGAGACAGGTTATATTTGATATTGTGATTCAAGGACGTTATATTTGATATTGTGGTTCAAGGACATAATTCAAACTCGACATCACGACGAGGGACCTAAAGTGGCCTTATTCCGGCCAAGCCAAAATAGTAACCTATTCGAAGAGGTGGGCTAACAAATTGGGCCCACCAAATTAGGCTTGGCCAGTTCACATTGTTGCTGTTTGCTTCTGCTGGATGAGTTTCATGGCGACATGGCGTACTGCTGGAGTGCTGTGTGATTTCTGGCAGTGCGCATTGGCTGTGCCGTCACCGCTATCACCAACCATGTTTCCCAATCAGACCAAGATAGTCCCTCCGTGCCAAAGTAAGCGCAACCACAAATTTTTGTGTCCAACTCTGATCATCCGTTTATTTGAAACATTTTTTTATGATTAGCATTTTTATTGTTATTAGATTATAAAACATGAGTTGTACTTTATACGTAACTTATGTATTTTTAGTTATTTGAAAAAAAAAATCAAATAAGACGAATGATTAAAGTTGGACATAAAAAATCACGGTTGCGCTTATTTTGGGATGGGGGAGTAAGTGGGTGGGGCGAAGGGGCAAGCTGTGTGGTGCGGCCCGTGCGGGCGCGCAGAAGCGACACGACGGAACGGTGTGGCATGGCGTGGTGGCTCATAGGGCCTGTTTGATACTGCTCCAACTCCTAAATTTTAGCTCCAGGAGTTGGGTCTGGAGTGGAGTTGTGAAACTGTCTAAATTCAGCTCCACAACTCTAGTTCATTTCGGGAAAGAGCTCCACCTAGCTCCACTCCCATTTTTTTTTGGAGCTGAAACTGTTTGGTTAAGCTCTAGCTCCAAGAGGGATAGAGTTGGAGCTGGAGCTGTGCCAAAAGACCTATAGATTCGACCGTGGTGTGGGCTGGGCTGGGCTGGGTTGGGTTGTGTTGGGCTGGTTTGTAGACCGACTCGGCAAGGTGGGCCGGCCTTGTTTTGGGGATGTGAGCAGGCCTGGCCTGCCTGGTGTGTTGGCCCAGCTAAGACGGAGGAAGATTTTGAAAAATAAAGTTCACTTTTGACTCCGTCAATGAATGTCCAATCTTATTCATATTCGTAATACCATATATTTATATGACTCTCCAACTATTAGAATTAATGTAATTTAACTTCCTCGACAGTTTTAAGGGAGGTTTTCACTGACGTGGCTCGCTGGCTTAGTCCAATCAGCTGAGTAAGCATGTAGGACCCACATATCAGTGGGTCAATCACGTAGTCGGTCGACGTACAGTGGAATGATCTGGACCGTTCATACCTGCTGCAAGATCGATCGAGATGAATTCGAGAGAATGAATATGCATTGCTTCTTGCACATATGCATAAGCATATGCATGGCGCGAATATTTCAGTGAAGTGGACGCGAAGAAACGAACCCCACACCACCGTCCACATGAATTATATAAACATATAGTATGTTCGTTGCCTTTATATACTTCCATTTGATCCTTTATCGATCGATCTTCTCCTACCTAGCTAGGCTAGATAGATAGCTCTAGCTCAGATCGAAAGACAGCTAGAAATGGGGGGCAATGGCGGCGGCGGCGATGGCGTGACGGTGGTTGGGCGGGCGGAGATCGACATGAGGGCGCCGTTCCGGTCGGTGAAGGAGGCCGTCGTCCTCTTCGGCGAGAAGGAGACGCCTCTGCTCGCCGGTGATGGTGATGTTCATGGACCTGGACTACACCGCCTCGGATTAATGGTAACTCTTAATTAATTAATACTCCAATATGTTTCCTTCATCAAGAAATTAAAAGAATGGTAAAAATGTGGGTTATATACTATACAGTACTAGCAGTGGTGGAATTGAGCCCAGATATGGCTTGTAGGATATGGGTGTGAACAAAAGATATTGACAGGGATATGTAGGTAAGAAATGGGATGACAAAACATAGGAAAATATGAATGAATGACCGTTTAGATAGACCGCAAGAAAAATTTTATAAGAAATCTCATGATAAATTCCTCTCATAGATTGAGGCTAAAGGATTCGACTATATCCAATCTTTTGCTTTAAGGGGCCAGATAGAAAAATTTGATATAAATTTACAATCCAATGAAAATCATATATCTCCTCCAACCTAAAATATAATAAATTCTAGCGTTCAAAATTTGTCATAACTCATAAATGATAACAACTTCTGCACATGTATTCTCTTCTGAATTAATCATAACCTTTCAATTAATTTTATCACTTTTTAGTTTTCCCACCTATCTCATTTTCTCAACCAATCATAATTTATCCTCAATGCAAATTTAATTACTACTCTATAACACATTATCAACGGAACACAACGTTATTATTTGTTGATGTTGCAAGAATACAATGTAAAAATGTTTGTTAATAACCACATGATGTATCACAACGCAAATTGATTCTCTCACATCTAAGGCCAACACCAATTAGGCCTCCTCATGCATCCACCATGACTCGTTTTCGTTGTCTTTTGGTGAGATGCCTTGATGCAATTGTAGATGTTACGATCTTGCAATATCCTTCCCAATTTGTTTTGAGTATATTCTAGATTTGGATAATCTATATTCAGCTACCAGCTACATACGTATAACTAAGCTATAGTCTGTTTTTATCTGCATATGTTTACTTAGAGCCTGACCTTAACTATGCTTAATTAATTGGGTGGTCGGCCTTATAATTGGGGGTCAAATTAAGATGTGGAATCAAATCCTCCAAATAGGGCAGTGGTTGCTCACTGATTTGGCCCTCTTGTACCACATGGCTGGGTGTATGATATTGCATTCAAAACAAAACAAATTGCACACTACTGTATATATGTACTTGTAGGGTCTATATACGTGACCCATCGGTTGTATATATGCATCAAATCTTCTAGAAAGGCACCGGCTAACCATAATCTATGTAGGCATGTGGAAATATGCCCTTTGCTAGTTTCCTGGAAAATTAATATGGAAAATTAAAGTGTTCTCTTGCTTGTCACTTGTTACAATATTTGTATTTAAACTCAAATATTTTTCTAGGAAATATTAAAATAATACTTGTTATTTTGGACAATAACAAGGTAAAAGTCAAAATTTAAAATTTTTGACTATAAATAATCATAGAAATATAGAGACCATATGCATAGATTATTTTTTTTAAAAAAAATACTACATCAAGCTATAGATATGGAGAAATACTTATCCATATTCATAAATAAAAGTTATTATATTTTAGATAGATGGAGTACTTTGATAAAATCATATATCAACTGATATTTCTATGTGTATTATAATAGAAAATAGTGCTTAAAGTTATTTTTTAGATTATGTTCTTATCTAAAATGACAAGTATCACATGCATGTATACTCTGTTTCTTAGTACGTTGAGTTCCTATTTTCTCTGTTCGTTGGTACATTAATTGCCAAGATAATATGATGCAATATTATGTGAAAATCATTATATTCTCACACACTAACTTACTGTAGGTTCAAAATTTCCGGGGCACAATATTTTCTTAAAACGAACGTTTTCACTTTCGATTTGCACAGAAATTAATTTTGGTGCAACCGGGATTTCCAAAATTTTATGATAACTTAGAACTTTTTTGTCCAAAGTTATTTGAAAATTTTACAAATTCTGACCAAATTTTAAAAAAGAAAAATTGGGCGAGAAATTTACTAGCTGGAGAGAAGCGAAATTACTGAAATTTTGGAAATGTCGAACCGAAATTAGAGTACCTGAACTTTTATTATATACGTGCGAATAGAGCGAGCACTTTTTTCTGTATCTGTGACAAATGAGACAAATTTGACTAGGTGTCACATTGCTGGTCTTCCCTGTAATAAGGAGAGCTCTAACTCTGCGTGCAACATGGAGCATGTGAATCAGCAAACATATATGCTAGAATATGTTTTCCTTTTTTTTTTTTGTTGTTCAAAAGGAATCAACATTTTGTCATAGAAAACTACATTGCTGACCAGTAGTAGACAAAGAAGAAGAATCAAGATCACCAAACTGCTCTCTGCCTCTTGTTTGTATATAAACACCACCAAATCAACCTAATTAGTTGCTTCAGTGAGACAGCAAGCTAAGACAGAGAGCAAGCCACTTCTAATTAGCTGAAGAGAGAGAGAGCTCAAGCTCGAGATCGAGCAAATCAATGGAGGAGAGGTTCTTGGCCGAGCCGCTCAAGGCGACCACGGTGACATGCATCCCAAGGCTGCGCGGCGGCGGTGGCGGCGCGAGGCGGCATCGCCGCGCTGCTTCCTCCGGCGGCGGCGCCGGCGCCGCCGGTGTCGTCGTCCGTGCTGGACCGTGTCCGGGACGTCGTGCTGAGGCTGGCGATGCTGTCGGCCGCGTCGACGACGACGAAGCAGGGCGCCCTCCCGCCGCAGCAGCAGGCGGCGACGCGCGATCAGGACGTCGCCGGGCAGGTCGGCGCGGCGACGTCGAGACGCGCCCGGCCGGTGCGGATGAGCCCGGCGGCGCCGGCGTACGCCGACTCGTACCGGAGCGAGGCGGTCGACGACTGCATCGAGTTCTTGAAGAGGTCGGCTGCCGGCGTTGGCGTCGGCGTCGGTGGCGCGCCGGCGGCGGCCGCCGTGGGAGTAATGAACTCGCCGTCACCTTTGCATGCATGTGCCATGTGATTCAAAGTACTATCAGTGTTAGCTGTACATAATTAAAAATAAGTAAAATGTTGTTGTCTTTGCCTTTTTGTTTTTTTCTTTTGGGCAATGCATGGATTCTCCTATACACCTCAGTTTGTTTTATTGGAGATTCTGATCCAAGTAGCTAGCTAGCTAGGTCGTCATGTGCATGTATACAAGTAAGTTCATGTATGTTAAAGTGCATATGCATGAGTTGGTAGATTAGTAGTGGGTGTGATGGATTAATTTGTGTTTGATGCGGTGTCATCGAGTAAAAATTGATTTGCATCAACTTGTTGCTGTTCTTTATTAAGTGGCACATCACATGGACTATTGGTAGTTGCTAATTGAAATATATATGCATCAGAATTGTCGTCACTACGGGTGTGTCAACACATTAAACAAGATTGCTAAGTGCAGGCAAATCGTTGATGGTTACGAACAGCAGGGCTCGTAGGTTAAATTGCTCATGTTTGTTCTCGTTCCACACAGTGACTCCTTTCTTCCACAAACTTTCAGATCATCGACGAGTGGTCTTAGGTACACATCGATGTCGTTACCAGGTTGCTTTGGGCCTTGAATAATAATCGGCATCATGATGTACTTCCTCTTCATGCACAGTCAGGGGGAGGTTGTAGTCTTCTAGATACACATCGTAACAGGCCAAGTGCTATGGCCGCTGCTCATCTCTCCAAATGGATTCATGCTATCCGTACTCAAACCGAACCTTACGTTTCGTGCATCCTCTCCAATGTCTTGAAATGTTCTGTTGATATTTCGCCACTGCGACCTGTCAGCGGGGTGTCTCAGCATCCTGTCTTGTTGACGTTGTTCTGCGTGCCATCGCATCATTTTTGCATGCTCTTTGTTCCTGAACAAACATATGAGCCGTGGTATTATAGGGAAATATCACATCACCTTGGCAGGAATTCTCTTCTTCGAAGGGTGTCCGTCAACTTCACCTGGATCATCTCGTCTGATCTTGTATTGTAGTGCTTTACAAACCGGGCATATTTCTAGATTCTCATAGTACTCACCGCGATAGAGGATACAATCGTTCGGACATGCGTGTATCTTCTGAACCTCTAGTTCTAGAGGGCAGACTATCTTTTTAGCTTCGAACGTTGTTTCGGGTAACTTGTTTTCTTCCGGAAGAATATTCTTTACTAGTTTCAATAAGTCGCCAAATACCTTATCACTCACACCATTTTTTACCTTCCATTACAAGAATTCTAGAGTGGTACCCAATTTTTTTTGTGCCCCTGCTTGCAACCTGGGTACAACGGCGTCCTATGGTCTGCTAACATACGCTCTAATTTCTGGGCCTCCTTTTCACTTTCACAGTCCTCCTTGACATCCTGCAACATCTGACCAAGATCATCTGCGGCGTCATTATCTTCAACTGCCCCGTCCACCTCGCCCGCTGTATTTACTTCAAATCCACCGTACTGAGCTCAGTCCGGAATGTTCTCGTTTTTTGCTTTATCTTCTTCCATTTGAACCCCTAGCTCCCCGTGTGAGGTCCAAGCAATATAGCTCGGCATGAAGCCCATCCTAAACAAGTGAATATGAATAATTCTTAAGCATGGACAACGGATAAAACCATTATTCCGTTTGTTAGCCTTGGCCACTCTCAAAAAAATAATGCACGCCTTCAATGTACTCTTTCGACCGTCGGTCTGCACGCATCCATTGCTGATCCATCTAAATAAAATGCACAAAAAAAGTGAAAAATATTCCACGATAGTCAAACCAATTAAACATTTATGCAATATTTAAATATATTTATTCATACAATAATTACCAAATAACACCACATATTATGCAAGTTTTAATTACATTTAAAGTTGCAAACAAATATTTAATGTGTTGTACTAATATTAATTTTAAATTAACTAAGTTTTCTATTATTTTAGATTAATTTTCTATCTTTTATTTCTCATCTCTTTTATCACAAGTTGTTATAAAATTATAAAAAAAACCCTACTTTCTATACTCTTTCTTTCATACACAAACTCTCTCTCACTCATCATCTTCCATTCATACTTTTTAGTGGCAAAAATGAATAGAACTTATCTTTAAATATAAATGCTAAGCAAAAAATAGAGGAGAATAAAGTTGCTAACCTTTTAGACACCTCAAAGTTATGTATTATCACCAAACCAAATTCACAAAAAATCAGACAGCACCTCCCCTCCTCCTCTTCAAAAAATGAAGCCCTGCTCAGGCTGGAGGAGGAAGAAGAACATATATGGCGTGCTAACTTTAGTCCCGGTTGGTGTTAACAACCGGGTATAAAGATCAACTTGATCTTTATACCCGGTTGTTAACACCAACCGGGACTAAAGTTACCAACTGGGAATCTTTAGTCCCGGTTTATAAGTGAACCGGGACTATTGTGAAATTTGGCCGACCGACCAAAGATCGTTTCTCCAGTAGTGGTCACTATGGATGTGTTTCTGGATTCTGCTGATGATTAAATGCACATATTATGATACTATATATACGGTCTTTTCCATACATACAGCTAATTAATCGAATCGAAACAATATAATTCCTCTGAATTACAAAATATAAACAATTATGCTATCAAATATGTCTACAATACTCCCTCCTTCCTATATATAATATATGTAAGGGATTTTAAAAGGACCTGTCCAGATTCGTAGTAATAAAATATACCATATCTCTCCAAAATCTCTTACATTAATATGGGATGGAGGGAGTAGGATATAGGTACATGCATGGTGTTGTACTGTTGTGGCTGGTTTATCGGTCCACGTCTTTAGACGTGTAAAAGAAGTATGAGAAAATTCCCTATGTACCTCTGAAAATTTACTCAATCCCTTCAATACCCCTGAATTTGACATCATCCCTTATATACCCCTGAGTTTTTGAAAGGGTCAATTAGGCCTAGAGGGGGGGTGAATAGGCTAATTTAAAACTTTATGCGGAAGCTAAAACTGAAATAAGGTCGGAAAGTCTGATCCACAGTCAGACTATCCGAAAATATCAGATAGTCTGATGTTGGATCAGACTGTCTGATCCACCAATGAAGCACAACAAGTAGATCTATCACACAAACAAGAGTAAGGCACAAACAGCGACTAGATCTATAGCGGCACAATTAAGCAAAGCTAAAAGGAGGATGAAGGGAGATCACCAATGATGAAGTTCACGAAGTTGTTTCCGGAGTTCAAATCCTTGAGGGGATTCTACTCTCCGTTGAGGAGCTCACTAAGAGCCGGGTCTTTGCTAACCCTTTCCTCAAGAGGTTGCACTAAGCACTCCTCCTTCCACTAAGGGGTATCTCTTTCCTTGCGGAGGCGAGATCCGGCCTTCACAAACTTCTCCCGGCCAACCACACGTAGATCGGTGGCTCGGGAGTGACACCTATCCGTCTAGGAGTCCTCAACCTCCAAGAGTAATAAACACCACACAACTCTTGGTCAAACCCTAGTGCTCAAGATCGAGTGAAACACACACTAGGCCCTCAAACACCAAATCCACAACCACCAAGATCCACCACACAAAGAACAAGGAGGGATTTGAGAGAGGGAGAAAGAGCTCAAAGATCCAAAGCACCTTAGCACCAAGCTCAACCCAAAGTGAATGAGAATGAAATGAGTTGGGTAACCCTAGAAAAGGGTTAGGTGGGGGGTATTTATAGACCCCCAAAAATGTGGCCGTTGGAGGGCAATCTTTTAGCCCACGTCGGATAGTCCGATACAAGATCGGATAGTCCGATATTTTAAACCTCCAAGGCAACGAGAAACAGAGAACGAAGTTCCATGAAATTTCGGACTTTCCGAGACATCGGACTATCTGATGTTAAATCAGAGTATCTGATATTTTAGAAGCAAAAACTTCGTCCTCAAACAGAGACTCAAGTTCTATGAAATTTCAGAGTCTCTGTATCATCGGACTATCTGATCCGACATCGGATACTCCGATACTTAGAAAAACTCACTCGATAGGATTTTTTCAAATCAAGACAGAGAGTGAAGTTCTGTGAAAAATCGGATAGTCCGATACATCGGATAGTCTGATTTCAAATCGGATAGTCTGATGTTGCTCAAGTAAAACTGCAATAACTTTTTACTCCGAACTCCGATTTCGAAGATCTTGGACTCTATGGAAAGCTAGTTGCATGGGCTATCAAACCAAACATAAAACATGGTCCAAAACCTTCAAGAGATGTTGAAAAACTTGCAAAGAAACCCGGTGTAAGTGTTGTGACAAGTGAAACAACTCGGAATTGAAATTTTGGCTTAGGTTTTTCAACTCACACAAAGATGAAGCATTTTGAGCACTAGTGTTCTACCAATTATATGCATGTGGTATCCCTCTTAATAGTACGGCATTCCTACGACACAATGCAAGGTAAAAGATACAATATACCATTTGATCATTGCCGCATTGCATCGTGATGTCGCATTCATGGGGTATGCATCTCATTACAACATGTCGAGGACATAACAATCTTCACATTTGCTTGAATAAAAGTGTTAGTCCTCTCTAATCACATTGTAATCAATCATCAAAATCATTAGGGGCCTAGATGCACTTTCAGTTTTCATTTTGATCTCCTCTATACCCATCTCCGTTAGTTGACCATTAGTTGACCGTTAAATATTTTAAAATGACTATATTACCCATCCTATACATATGTGGTACCTACCCAATAAATTTTCATATGAAAAAATTAACTTATACAAAATACAAGCAATATAATCATTTGATTCCCAACTTAAAAAATAAAACTTATATTTTTTATTTTTTAAAAATTATGATTAAATTCATACATTAGTTTCACCAGAAAATTAACAGCAAAAACTAAATGTTATTTAGGTTTAAATTTTAAATTTGTTTTCTAATTTGTGATAAACTAATTACATCCCCTTTGTTTTTTCACAACAAATCTTTTTTCACTAAATATTTGTTGAAAAGTAATTTTCAAATTTCCAAATATATATATATTTGTTGACCCGACATGATCTCTCCAAGCGGTTAAGCCTAATTAGGAGATTAGGCTCTGATACCAATTGAAAGGGTCAATTAGGCCTAGAGGGGGGTGAATAGGCTAATTTAAAACTTTATGCAGAAGCTAAAACTGAAATAAGGTCGGAAAGTCTGATCCACAGTCAGACTATCCGAAAATATCAGATAGTCTGATGTTGGATCAGACTGTCTGATCCACTAATGAAGCACAACAAGTAGATCTATCACACAAACAAGAGTAAAGCACAAACAACGACTAGATCTATAACGGCACAATTAAGCAAAGCTAAAAGGAGGATGAAGGGACATCACCAATGATGAAGTTCACGAAGATGTTCCCGGAGTTCAAATCCTTGAGGGGATTATACTCTCCGTTGAGGAGCTCACTAAGAGCCAGGTCTTTGCTAACCCTTTCCTCAAGATGTTGCACTAAGCACTCCTCCTTCCACTAAGGGGTATCTCTTTCCTTGCGGAGGCGAGATCCGGCCTTCACAAACTTCTCCCGGCCAATCACACGTAGATCGGTGGCTCGGGAGTGACACCTAGCCGTCTAGGAGTCCTCAACCTCCAAGAGTAACAAACACCACACAACTCTTGGACAAACCCTAGTGCTCAAGATCGAGTGAAACACACACTAGGCCCTCAAAAACCAAATCCACAACCACCAAGATCCACAACACAAAGAACGAGGAGGGATTTGAGAGAGGGAGAAAGAGCTCAAAGATCCAAAGCACCTTAGCACCAAGCTCAACCGAAAGTGAATGAGAATGAATGAGTTGGGTAACCCTAGAAAAGGGTTAGGTGGGGGTATTTATAGATTCCCCAAAAAGTGACCGTTGGAGGAGAATCTTTCAGCCCACGTCGGATACTCCGATACAAGATCGGATAGTCCGATATTTTAAACCTCCAAGGCAATGAGAAACAGAGAACGAAGTTCCATGAAATTTCAGACTTTCCGAGACATCGGACTATCTGATGTTAAATCGGAGTGTCTGATATTTTAGAAGCAAAAACTTCATCCTCAAACAGAGACTCAAGTTCCATGAAATTTCGGAGTCTCTGTATCATCGGACTATCTGATCCAACATCGGATACTCCGACACATAGAAAAACTCACTCGAAAGGATTTTTCAAACAAAGACAGAGAGTGAAGTTCTGTGAAACATCGGATAGTCTGATTTCAAATCGGATAGTCTGATGTTGCTCAAGTAAAAATGCAATAACTTTTTACTCCGAACTCCGATTTCGAAGATCTTGGACTCTATGGAAAGCTAGTTTTGTGGGCTATCAAACCCAACATAAAACATGGGCCAAAACCTTCCAGAGATGTTGAAAAACTTGCAAAGAAACCCGGTGTAAGTGTTGTGACAAGTGAAACAACTCGGGATTGAAATTTTGGCTTAGGTTTTT
>CM020181.1:31175803-31198583 GCA_009805545.1 Oryza longistaminata
CCGAGTATATATGAACCTACAGGGTCGCACGCTTAATGGGCCGGAATAAGGGGATTGGATAGAGATCCAATATGAGCTTAATTCGGATAGGGATCCGAATAGGAGTCCTACGGGCCTTGGAGGCCCGAGTGATGGATCCTATATATTCGTGAGGGGTGTGACCAGCAGAGGCATTGCATCACGCGAGAAACCCTAACCGTCACTTCCCTTCCCGAGCAAAACCCTAGCCGTGCGCGGGTGCTTGCACATCTGCGCGTGGCGTTCCGTCCCTGTACGTGTGGATACCGGTAGAGGCACCGCTGGTTTGCGGTGCTGATCGGCGTGGGAGTACGGTGAGGAGAACGCACGAGGAGAAGGTCGAGCTGGTGCGACCGACTACTTCCTCTACATCGACGCGCGCTACTTCGCGAGAGTTCCTTCGACTTCCCAGCGTCTTCTTCCGCTGCGCAGCGCGTCGAGTGGCAACGATCTATGATCTAATACTTGCATGGTTCCTGGTTTACGCGATAGAAATTTTTTATTTATGCTATCGTAGCCTACGCGTATCCCAACAGCAGTATCAGAGCCGCCTTGTATAGTTTATGATCTAGATCATTGCATATAATTGATATGCGGATGTAGTAGATGAGATCTATTATGTTGTATATGAGTTCTTAGGTGATCGGAACATGAGATGAACCGATAGCCGCATGGGTTGATGAGATCAATCGGTATGTATGTTGGTGACTTCACTGGAATGTCTAGTACTCACCAAGGCCGAGCGCGATTGTGTTCATCGGATAGTCCGATGTCCACTGGAACTGCACATCAATGAGAAAAATGAGCCAATGAGATTGACTCGGTTTCGGCATAATTTGATTACGCCGTTAAGGTTTTCACATGGCGAATCGTAGATGAGATCTATGTACCGCCGTGTGCGTTGCCCCTTAGATTTCGCTTGGGGTTTTTATATCTATCTTACTTTATTGTTGTTGTATATTTGATATGACATGGTAGGATAGATTCCCTTAGAAAAATTAAGTATAATTTATGCTCTTCCAATAATTGCAACTATTACGGTTGTGATCATAAGTGATGGGTTTGCCATAGCAAAGTGTCACTTTTTATCATGATAAAATAGGATAGATGTCGGACATCTATATGCGAAGATTATTGGTTTACTTGACAAGGTTATCAAAACAGTTTTGGACCTTGGGGCATAGGTTGGGTTGGACATGGAGATGTCACCCCAACAGCACAAGAGTCACATATGATGTGATTAGCAATACAATAGTTATGTACTACACTATTAATACCTGGTTCCACCTATCATACACACACTGCGTCTTGCAGTCCGTGCTACAGCTGGCTATAAATCTGTAGCCCGCTGCTCTTCTCTCTCCTTATTTATCTTCTTAAAATATATTTACAGCTGGCTTATAGCCTGCTATTGTACCTGCTCTTAAGGTATGGACAACCAAAGTCAAATCTGAACTGTAACAAAGAGTGTCTGGTTGGAGATCCAGTGCCCTATCAGCGGCATACCATGGTTGTGTGACACTGACGTGGCCTACACAACTAAATGATCGATTTTACTATAGTGAATGGGCTAAATAAAAAGGTTCTGCCAGGTGGATGGCCATGTCAACACTTAGGCCCTATCAACTGCACTTTGTACCTCACATTGTTAAAAATGTAAACCATGGATTTAATAGTTCAAGTACTCAGATAATATCTCGTGACAAATTTAATAACTAGCCATGTAGTTTACTCTGGGTCTCTGGCTACTTTAAATTTGATTGTAAACTTTTCACAGCGACAACATTTTATTAGCCCAAGTGGCTGGTAACAGGTGTGCATCATGGGATACGTATGAATTAAAACGCCAGCTTTTCAAAACATTGATAGTTGATCCAGACACTGCACACAGAACTTGGTACTCCTACTTTCGTAAGGCCGTGTTTAGATGCAAAGTTTTTCTTTAAACTTCCAACTTTTCCATCACATCAAAATTTTTCTACACACACAAACTTTTAACTTTTCCGTCACATTGTTCCAATTTCAATCAAACTTACAATTTTGGCATGAACCCAAGTTCCTAGTGAGGCTAGGAACGTGATTAATACGGTCATGCCGGCCAAGCAAAACCAAGTGATCCACGCGATGGTTGCACGGGTGCAAGGAACCCCATGCGAGTCGCCGTCGCCAAAAAGGATGGGTTGGTTTCGGGGAGTGATATCGCGGGTGACGTTTGCGAGAGCGGCGAGAGTTGAGATTCTACTATCTAATTCGATCCCCATCCAGAAGGGGAGGAGTAATCTCAAAGATTCACCCGTAATTCCTTCGTTCAATTCATTCATTGCGCGAAGAGGACTTGGTAGAAATTTCAGCCCAGCCGGCCGCACTGACTCTCTCCACGGATAGATGGGACCTACCTGCCAGCTACCCTGGCCCACATGTCATGGTGGGGACCGGGGAGGAATGGGGTACTTGAGTGGATGGCCATGATGAACAGGAAACTATCACTGAGGCCATTATCTTGGGTGTACTTCCAGTTCCAGTTTGTGAAATTTCGAGAGAAGAATAGAGTTAATCTAATTCATATGTAACATCAGACCTAAAAACTTTACAATAACAATTACAATAAAATGGTTAATCTTTTTTAAGAAAAAAGTGAAAACTATAACATGGCTATCGTTGACAAACCATGCAGACTAAAAATTGTGAAATCTATGATAAACGGACCCTAGATGAAAACTTTGAATCTCCTATAAGGCAAATTTTGCTACAGAACACTGAAATTATGTGGTTTTAGCCTTAAGACAACATAAAAAGTAACTTTTGGAGAAAACACTTCATAATCGTGGTATTTTGCCAGTCTTTACAATAACATTTACAATAAAATGATTTATCTTTTTTTTAAGAAAAAAAGTGAAAACTATAACACGTCTATCATTGCCAAACCATGCAGACTAAGAATTGTGAAATCTATGATAAACATACCCCAGTTGAAAACTTTGAATGTACTAGAACGCAAATTTTGCTACAGGACACTAAAATTATATGGTTTTAGCCCCAAGACAACGCAAAAACTAACTTTTGGGAGAAAACAATTCATAATCGTGGTATTTTGCCAGCCTTTACAATAACATTTACAATAAAATGGTTAATCTTTTTTAAAGAAAAAAGTGAAAACTATAACACGGCTATCATCGACAAATTAACCATACAGACTAAGAATTGTGAAATCTATGATAAACGGACCCCAGATGAAAACTTTGACTCTACTACTAGAATGCAAATTTTGCTACGGACACTGAAATTATGTGATTTTAACCCTAAGACAATACTAACTTTTGAGGGAAAACACTTCGTAATCGTGGTATTTTGCCAGTGGACACCGCACCAACTAAATAATTTCCGATTGAAGAGGAGAGAGAAATCATGTGAAATGTCAGAAATACCCTTATGCCTACATGGCAATGACTCGGCGTGAGAAGGAGCAGAGGAAGTGGTGGTCGGCAAGCTTGTCGCCGGCGCCAGCGGTGAACGGGGTTTCGTGAGGTGCGGCCAAAAGAGGATCTGTAGAGTAGAGGATTGCAAAGCTAATGGTGGTGGTCTCGTGCACAGTGATAACCGAAATCAGTGTCGGCGGTGAGCTTTGGCATGCTAGTGCATTTGAGCTCTAGCTCGTTTTAGTGCAAACCTGTCGACGTTTGATGTCGCGATTCCGGTATCTGCATAGTATGGGGATCGTTGGTACTAGGATATATGCGAGATTGAGGTAAAAAAGATGGAGACGAGGATTTTTATACAGGTTCGGGCCCCTGAATTGTCAGGTAATAACCCTACTCCTGTTGGCCGAAGCCGGTCGTTGCTCTTATTCATCATAATCACACCAGTATAATATTTGGGGTAGTCTATCTAACTGTTGTCGACTTGGCGGTCTGAAGTGCTGAGTCGTAGTCAACAACAGGGTAGCCTTCCTCCTCGAATCCGCATTCGGCAAGATCAAAGACAACGCTATGTCTCTCCTATCAGTATCCGTAGAAACCTAGGGGACTAGCCATGCTTATCTCTGAAGTCGATATCCGGCGTCTTGTCTTGACGTATGTTGGCTTGTACGTTGATCAAAGACAACACGTTGATCTATTGTTCCGTGTCCCCTCTCCTCCTAGGGAGCCTTGTATTTATACCGTAGGTGTCCCCTTGTCCAAGTAGAACTAGGGAAACCAATATGGATATAATCCGAGTAGTCCTTGTCGTTTACATATAAAGCTTTATTCATCCTTCCTTATGCGGAACTCCTCCTATATCCGAAGGTTGTTTTCGTATAAGACATAGTATATGGTGGGTCCTGTCGAGATTTAGTTAACTACTATTAGGTATGTGGTATTCATAACCTTGACAAAACCCATGCATGCATATGTGGGTACATGGTGCTTGTATACTCACCCGACGTCGTGCGCGGGCTGGCGAAGATTGGACAGCAGCGAATGGCTCCGGCGCCGGCGGAAATGACAGGATGATGTCGATATTTATATCTTGAAATGAAAGGAGTATGTTGTTTGCGTCTTTCCTCCAACGTACTATGGCTGTGTTTAGTTCAGCGCAAAGTTTGAATTTTGGTTGAAATTGAAGATGATGTGACTGAAAAGATGTGTGTGTGATAGGTTGATGTGATGGAAAATGACTGAAGTTTGGATCCAAACTTTAGATCTAAACACAGCCTATACTATTACAGTTTGATTAAATACGTCTGCTTTAGTACAAAAACAAATTAAGAATAGGTGCAAGTCCGCCACGGCTAGCTGTTATAACATTGGCAAAGTAGCTAGGTAGGTATACGTACGTTTGGTGCGGAGCTTGCAGATGTGTATTCATTCGTGGCCAGTTTCTACTACCTACTAGTACTAGTAGTAATATATTTATATTATGCGGTTGCACACGTACACGTAGTAACAAAATTAATCAGTTGTAACAGATGATGACTCACAGGGACAGCTAGCTTAGCTGTCCAGCCAATCGATCGGTCGTTCCATCTACACCCCCACAGTCCAGAACCTTACTCATGGTGCGTTGCACTCCGATGACTGGCTATGCGTGACACGTTCGCCGAAATTTAACAATTTTTAATTAACATAATTCTCAAAATTAAGCTTAGCATGAGGTAGCACCAATGACGGAAATTGAGAGAGGTGAGCACGAGTCTAGCGTTTTCTCTTGTAGTTTTTATTTCCTGTTTTACACGTGCACTTCTATATATCATACTCTTTTTTTTTTATTTTTGTTTTTTTAACCCTTCTTAGAGGAGTCATAATAGTTGTAATGTATTCTTTTAAATAAAAGCCAAGGGAATAAAAATTACTTCATCCGTTCCAGAATATATTCATTTTTAGAGTTGGACATAGTTATTAAGAAAGTAGGTAGAATTAAATAGGAGAGAGTTGTGATTGGATGAGAAGTGGAAGTATGTGAAAAGTTGAACAGTCGAAGGTTGTTATTGGTTGCGAAGAGAATGTTGATATAGAATTGTTATTGTTATATTTTAGGACGGATGGAGTAATTTATAGGTAAATTTTTTATGTATTTATTCGTAGCGACTTAAAAGCCAACACTACGAAAAATAAGCTGAAAATATATTAAAATCAACTTCGAAATTAAGTTTAAAAATTTAAATTTTGGATTTTGTTTTGGCTTATTAGGCCAACCGATGGGCTCTCAGTCTTTCAAAAAAAAATGGGTGTAGCTATATTTATGGTGCTATATTTTTCACTAAAAAATAGTCGGCATGTATTTACATTGTAAATCCCTAAATTATATATGTAATTTTAGTGGATTTACAATGTTAGTCCCAAAATTACATATGTAAGCCCTAAAATTACATATATAAATCCTAAAATTACATGCTAATTTCATATGTAAGTGGTGTGTAAGTGAGGTGTAACTACTATAGTTACATAGGAATTACACATGTAACTACAGTGCAATTATACTGTAATTATATATGTAACTGTAGTGTGACATTGACGGTGAGCTCCCTATCTTCCCTAGCTTCTCCTTTTCTTGTCCTTTTGCATGCCATCTGTGCATGGCATCTTCGTTTTTACTCCGTAATGATTAGAGATTAGAGATTAGTATCAGCAATAGTAGTTACGATGTCATTAGAGTCTCGGACATGCACGAATCTCTGAACTAATTGCATGGTGAAAAAATCGACTGTAAACTGGGAAGGAATATGGCGCCATATTTATATCAATTCCGAAAAAAATTCTAAATTTGTATTGGTCTTTCTTAGCCATAAACAAAATTTTAGAAATTTTTTTTTGTTCGTTCTGAGCTGGCTAAACGGACGGACATAAGAGCATCTCCAACAACATCTCTAAATCGAACTCTCCAAACACCTATATAGCCAGCTCTATATCAATATTCACGTCAGATATTCTTCTTCCATCCGACCGCGAACAAACGAACGGCCATGGTATAAAGCTGGTGGCTGGCAATCAGCCAGCTGGCTGTACGTACGGCTGCGCGTGGCCCGCAGTGGTCAGCGAGAGGGCGAAATCTCAGAAGTCAGAATCGTCGTCGCCGTTGGTTGGCCCTCTACTCACTGACCCGTGGGGCCACCTAAACCCTACATCGGCTAGCACAGTACTAGCACTGGACCAGAGAGAGAGAGAGAGGGGAGGACGCACGCAGATTAATTAGGACAAAGGAAGCTGGCTTAGGGACAAGAAATCTAGGACGGACCAAACGGATTATTAGTTGGAGGGCAGGCAATCAGGGTGGCCACGGTACAGCTCATCTAGTCCAGGGCCATCCCTTCCTACCTCTTCCGTTGCAACAGAAAATTTCCTTGAGTAGATAGAGAGCGGTTTCCAAAATATGAAATTGGATGCAATGGCCTTTTTGTTTACCGGCTAAGATATTTTGCATCTTTGCTATAATATATATACAACCCCTTAAAAGTAGGTAGCACTGTAGTAGTATAGGTGTGCTGCTGACTGCTGTTAGAAAGAGTACGTACATCATTATCATTTGTAATTACCAAGGGTTTAGAGTTGGGTGAGATCGAGGTGGGAAGGAAGCGTGTATATGGCTAAGCTCCTTGTTTACCTACTTGATGTGGCTAGGAGAGCATGTACAATAAAAACAATAAGCGGTTTTTTATCGATGATAATATATATATTCGCATTGGTTCGTTGATGAGTTATTTGTATAGTATGAGAGAGAGTGTGGTGTGAGATGGCAGCTAAGAGTGGATATACATGCGCTACAAGGTAAGTGAAGCGGTAGAACTCTCTCTCCACGGTTATAGGGCCCACGTGAATGTAGCAAGGCGCGTGATACATGCATGTTGCTATATATGTCTATGGCTATGGCGTGACTATGAGCTCGGTGTTGCCCCACTATACGAGAGTATTGTCTCATCGACCTTATTGGTGACAATCGCAATGTAGCGTTGAGGCTAAGCGCCAGTTACATCATGGAGATAGTGTCGAGGCATATGCTGGTGGTGAGAAATGCTAAAGTGCGTACCGTTGTGTGCCAGCGTAGAGAACAACTGTAAATGTAAGATGAGGCGAGAAAGGAGCGATCAATGTATAAATAGCCAAATCTCTCAATAAATACGTTGAAAAAGGTGGTAGAGTTAATTTGTTGTATGAGTTGGCTGTACAAACATCTTTAAGATAACATCGACAAAAAATACAGCTGGCAATCGACTGTACTATTAAAATTACAATAACTTGGTTCACCATGCATAAATATTACATCAAAATAGAAGCATACCATGAAGTTGGAGACTCAACTCTCTTTTATAAAACCTAAAGTTCCAATACCACTATGAAAAAAAAATGATTGTATGTACCAATAATATGCATATACACTGCTTACTTGACATGCCTTGGCCTTTGCCCAACTTGTGTGTTGTTGCACCAAAGGAGGTCCACAAAAGCACCTTCACAAATTATAATATTAATTGATCGATAACTAAATTCGAAAAGTCATTACTTACTGCGAAAAATAACTATTAAGGTGCAATTTTCCACGGGACAAAAAAAATACATTTCCCGTGAAAAAAAAATAGAGCGAAAATCTCTTATATTTTATTTCACTAACAAAAACAATCATTTACAGCTGGCGGGGCCCACACACCCCAGGGCCTCCGGCGCCGGAACGGCGACAATAAAAAGGAGACGTTGGAGAGAAGGCGAACGAACCAAATTTCCCAAATTCCCAGTAAACCCCCGAGCGAAGCGAACGAACCAATTCTCCTCTCTTCCTCCGCACGAACAGCGCGCGAAGCCATGGCGGCGCGCGCTCGCCTCCGCCTCGTCCTGCCCCCGCTCGCGGCGCTGCTCCTCTTCGCGCACCTCGCGCCGTCGCGGGTGGCGCGGCCGCGGTGGGAGGAGGAGGGCAGCAACCTCCGCCTGCCGTCGGAGCGCGCCGTGGCGGCTGGCGCGGCGGCGGACGACGCTGCCGAGGCCGCCGAGGGCACCAGGTGGGCCGTCCTCATCGCCGGCTCCAACGGCTACTACAACTACCGCCACCAGGTGACTTTTGCTCGCCCGCAACCCTCGAAACCACGCTCCTCGCCGCGCGCGGCGGCACGTATGGTTTGGTTTGGTTTGATCCTTCGCGTGCGTGCGCTCTTCGTTGGTTTGGTTTGGTTGGTTTCGCGGGATTGGTTCCATCTCCTCCGATGCGCCCCAATCGCCCGCTGAAGTAGAAATCCTGCGCCGTTTCGTGTTGCCGCAAATCCCAAGCATCTGTTATAAATCTCTCGCTAATCTGATTTATGACGAGTGTAATCCACAATTAAGTTGAGATTACTGCGGTGAAGAGAGAATTCGTCGAGGAAATGCTACGTGCGGCGGCTTATCCGGCGGATGGATTTTGGACATTTGCGTGTTCCTCCCTACTTTACCATGTTTTTTTTTTTGTCAAAATGGGAAAAAAAATAATGGTGGGGGCGGGTGGGGGTTGATATTTACTAGCTGACTTCTGGGGGCCATGACTGTTGCGTCCGCTGCACGCGTTCGTGACCACTAACGTATAGCCCCTGCGACATCTGATATGTACGGTTCTTTGTCACCAGTGATAACCTCGCTAGATCAGTACGAAGACGCGATAATTTCTCATTTATTGGCACTATTTTGAGGTTCATGGCCAATCTTGTTTCTGCATGATTGATTTACTATTGCTGTAATTACTGGTAATTTACTGCTGGCAATAGCATGATGGTTCTTGAAATTGGGCATGGTTGATACTTGAGTAACATTGTCCTGGTTTCTTGGGGTTTTGAAACTTGCAGCGGATGTCTGCCATGCTACCAGATCATGAAGAGGGCGGGCTCAAGGACGAGAACATCATCGTCTTCATGTACGATGACATCGCGCACAACCCGGAGAATCCGAGGCCTGGTGTATCATCAACCATCCCCAGGGTGGCGATGTCTATGCTGGGGTCCCGAAGGTAACCGTGCATGTCATCTTCAGGAGAATTATTGATGCTAGCTAAATTTCTTCGGTTACCTTTCTTAAAGAAATGTTACAGTGTGACGATAAGATTTTGGCACAAAGATTTCACTAGCAGCTAGTACATCATTGAAAAGGACAGAATGCCCAAATTTTCGTCCATCTTGACGTCTTTGGCACTTGTTGTGAATAAGAAAAAGCAAGGATTGGTCCACCACAATTTGGAGGCAACAAGGAAAGATATTACTTAATTAACATAGCTCAACTGTAAACTAATGTCAACATCTCTCAGCTGAACCAAACTCCCTCTTAGGAAAGACTAATGGCAAGTTACCCTTTCCATGGTTTTCCTTCCGTTTAACTTTATATCATCTATTTTTCACTGTAGGATTACACTGGGAAGGAGGTTAATGTCAAGAACTTGTTTGCTTGTTCTGCTCAGGTAACAAAACTGCTGCTCAAAGGTGGGAGTGGCAAAGTCCTGGACAGTGGCCCCAACGATCATATTTTTTTTTTACAGTGACCATGGGGGTCCTGGTGTCCTTGGTGAGTACTTGCCTGCAATTATATGAAACCAATAGGATCAGATATCGCTATATTCATGCTTGTGAAATAAGAAATGGTCTTATTGTTTTGACTTTTTCCAAAATTTCAAGGGATGCCACCTATCCATACCTCTACGGTGATGATCTTGTAGATGTTTGAAGAAGAAGCATGCTGCTGGGACGTACAAAAGCGGTATCAGATTAGGTATTGGCTATTCTGCACTAATATAATTGTCGCTGCTTGTAGTTGTAGAATTGATTTGATGAATCTGTTATCTCCTTTGCAGGTCTTTTTACCTTGAAGCCTGTGATCTGGAAGCATCTTTGAGGGTCTATTGCCAAATGACATCAATGTTTATGCCACCACTGCATCAAACGCTGATGAGAGCAGCTGGGGAACATACTGCCCTGGGAGACCCGACCCACCTCCGGAGTACGACACATGCCTAGGGGACTGTACAAGCGTTGCTTGGATGGAAGGACAGGTACTTCATTCTGTTATCTCTATGTCTTTTCTACCATTATGGTATGATACAATCCTATCCTTATCCTGCCAGTTTTCACTCATGTGAACCAGTTTTGGCTGCACCCACATCACCTAGTACTTTCAGATTCTGTACGGATGCGTTTCTTTTGAAATGATTTTCTAATTAGTATGAACACTACTTGGCTACCTGTGTGTTAATTTAAGACACCTAACGATATGCATGTGTTTGTTTACTCCTGTGTGCACATGCTGGGCACAATATGCTGATTTGCTTATGATGTTGCATAACATGTAGTGGGGTATGTGTGACTTCTTTTAAAGAATAGGAAAAGCATGTGACTGTTGCTGAATCCCTATCTGACTTATGAAAGCTAATAGAAATAACATGGAGCAAATATTAGAATCCACAGGCCACTCTGTGAGCTTGTCAGCTTGACCAGATGTTAATATCAGGTGTGGCGCACCTTTAAAACTGTCCACACGTTCTACTGCTGAAGATTGACTGAGGTTTTTTTAGTAGATGGAAGCAATGCTCCTACCTAGGCTATTTGAAACTGTTGTCAGTAGGCTGTAGCCAAAATACAAGGATTTCACCTGTTACTAACTGATCTGATAGCCTTGAAATTTGAGGCTTGATTTGTTTTGTTCTGCTCACCAGTCTAATAGGATAGCCACCAGCTGTGCATACATTTGAGATGGATCCCAGCATGAAGACCATATGTTTTACATAATTTTTGAAGTTCTATCCAAAAAACTTCTTGTTTGAACCTTTAGCCGCTTCTTTCTATGCTAATATTTTTACTATGAACATTGACAGCGATGTCCACAACCTGAGAACTGAATACTCAAGCAGCAGTACAATCTCGTAAGTATTTCAGACCTAATTCCTTGAACCGCACGTGTTACCATGTGCCTAATGGTAGCTCAATGGCTGAGCAGGTCAAGAAAGGACATCTGTGCAGCACACATATTACTTGGGTCACATGTGATGGAATACGGTCTTTAGAGCTGAATGCCCATCATGTGTTCAGTACATGGGTGTCCAATCGGCTAACGACAATGCTACATTTGTGAAAGATAACTCTTGCCATCGTCTCAAGGGCTGTTAATCAGCGGATGCTGACCTGGGTTTTACTTCTGGCAGAAGGTCTGTATATCATGAGGAATCTACTGACTTGATTGTTTGTCTGCAGTATGTGTTTGGTCATTTCCATGAATAACCAGCTGATTGATTTCCTTTTATACTGTGTGCAGTACCGCAATTGCCTGAGAGTTCTCCTGAGAAAAAACGAATCCGGAAGCAATTGCTTGAAATGATGGCAGCACAGATCTCATGTTACAACAGTGTTGAGCTGATCGGAAACCTCTCTTTTGGCTCTGAGAGAGGCCAGGGTTCTAAAGGCTGTTCGTGCAACTGGCGAACCTCTTGTTGATGACTGGAGCTGTCTTCAAGTCCTATGGTAAGGCCTTTATTTGACTTTCGGCATTGTCATATAAACTGTTCAGTTTCACGTTTTGGATGCTTAGACAGTTGCTTCAGTTTTCATACCTATTTCAGCTCTTAACTAGTGAATAATATAGGTGCTATCTCGCATTTTCAGCAGTTAGTATGTGATAATCTTATTTTGTACCAGCCACACCTAATTATGGGTCTGCATTTTCTCAGGTACGCACTTTCGAAGCACAATTGGCTCGCTGCGCAGTATGGAATGAAGCATATGCGTTCCTTTGCAAACCATCTGCAATGCTGGCAATCTCTGCTGAAGCGATGCAAAGGTTGCTGCGCAGGCTGCCCAGCATTCCCTCCACACCCCTGGAGTTCCACCCATAGGGGGTTTTAGTGCTTAAATCATAGGTGAAGAAAACTTAGCAAATATTCTCAGCTCCTGCAATATAACCCAAGTTTATCTTTTTCTTCTTGCCCCTGTAGTTTGATGATCGATTGGGGCAGTAGTGCTTGAACCGTAGGTGAAGTCTGAAGAACGTGCATTATTCAGATGCTCACCCATCCCAAAACATCTAAATTGTTCTCTTTCTCTGGTGTACATACCATAGCAGGAAATTGATATGGCAATATTACCTGCCATCATTTGTGTACATACTGTAGCTTGCTATATGTAGTTTGTAAGCTACATATATATATGATAAATGCATTGCTGCTATTTTACATGAGCGTAGGTTCTATCATCTTTCCGTCTTTATACCCTGTTCATGTTCAGAGTCCGATATTCAGTGTAGCTAGTGATCTGTTGGGACTTGGACGTAAACCGCGAGATTCCAATAATCAGAAACTGCACATATCAATTTGTCGCGTTTCTTTTGATGTAACTGCTTTTTTTTCTTTTTGGGGCCTTCTCGTTGTACAGTGGAGTAGATAATGTGTAAACAAACATTAGATGCTAGCAAAATGGAATTTTTCACGGGCGAACCAATTATAGTACTTTTATTTCAGATGCGGCAGCAAATGGATCTTTTCCTATAGGAATTTTCCTATATAGCCATTTGATCAAAGGAATGGATCTTATGGAATCCTATGAAATTCTCTGAGAATGCCGTAATACCATTATAAGTTTTGGAGGAATTCTAACATGAGTAGAACTCCATGGAAATTTTCCTTCGAGGTCTTTATCTCTTCTCTAATTCCCTACGTTTTCCTGTGGTCCAATCAAAACGGTCATTCCTGTGTTTTTTCTATGGTGGCAATCCTCTGTTTTACACTTATATTCATATCAAAATCCTGCAATTTTCCTACTCCTACATTTTCTCAATCCTGTAATTCAAAGGAGCCCTATTTGGAAACTTGAGAACCTTAGAGCCACCTAATGCTTATTTCCTCTATAAAATGCCCCTCACAGAATTTGGCCCCATTCTATAGAAATTTTGTTAGAGACCGGTCCTTTACTCCAAAGGGCCTAATAGAAATTTTCCCATACGATAAAAACTCACAATTTATTGCACTTATGTCTTTTGTTTCCAAAAGAGAAGGCCGTATACTATTAGAAAATGAACACAAACAAAAATTGTTCCTCAATAACTCTCCATAGATCTGAATAGTGGTGTGACTGTTTTAGATGTTTCTGTGCTAGAAAACTTTCAGTATTTAGGATGGGTATGACGCCTGCGGACGAAAACGTCTCTGGCTCCTGCATTAACTCTGCTTTCCTGAAAAAACAGGGCAATCTCCGAGAAAGTTGCCATTGCCTACACTGCAGAACAGAGTTGTTGAACAAACCAGAATATTTGCCCTGTTTCTTCGAGCATGGAAAAAAAAAAAAACAAAGAAACACAGCTGCCACTGTCAGATTAATGTAAGCTTGTACACAAATGCATTAAGTTCAACTGAAATTTGGTCATGGTAAGCACCTTTACGATAGTACCAACAACCAAGCCATTATATACAGCAGTGTCGCAATTCAACAGAGACAGGTTTTGTTTATCCATTTAATTTGCTTTGGTTTCCTTGGGCAGGGCAAAGCAAAGGACAGTACCATACAGGTACAACCAAAGTGTATGTCGGCCCAGTAATGGCTTCTTTAATCTTTGACTTTGGAGAGGCACAGCAATGCGATATTGCAATTCAGACAGCCAAAGCGGCTGGCCTCCATCCAGATATACATTTTTTAAAAAAAGGACCATTTCTGTAATATTAAAAACACTGCATTTCAAAGAAGATGATATATGCATTGTGGGATTCCCAACAAACAACAGAGACATCCACAGAATGTATTGTGAATTTTAGACTTCTTGTAATCTATACAGAGCACTGACTACTTAAGGCTGTGTTTAGTTGAGGGAAAAGTTTGCGATGTTTAGTTTGAAAGAAGATGATTGTGAATTGAAAAGTTCATGTGTTGTATGACAGCGTTTGCATTATGATGGAAAAAGGACTTGAAGTTTGGATCCAAAATTTTGGATCTAAACACAGCCTAAGCACAAGATTTCTAGGTAGCTACTGGTGCCCAGTAGAGTAGAGTAGTGAAGGACAATTTTATTTGTCTATATTTTTGTTGAGCCCATCCAAGGCCATCATGTTGCATCCGCAAAAGATCTTGCAGAAGCTTCTTTGGTCTTTGCGGTTACATCTGCATTATTATTATACATTATAAGCTTTAATCATCCAAGCTAAATGATAAATGTGACAGTCTGACAAAAACACGTATAGCTGAAAGGTCTGCGATAGTTTAGTTTTAATTCCGGGCTGGAAGCGCCAATGCCAGACTTATCATTGAGCGAGATATATTTAGTAAATATCAGTGGACATGTGTATAAGTCCATAACCAAAACGACGACGTAACGTACGTGACAGTCTCTCTCTCTCCTCTGCTCCTGACGGCGACTAAGTATCAAAAGAAAATCCACAGCCCCAATTTGCCTTCACTAAAATAATACAGTTCAATTTGCCCTTTCACTAAATAATACTTACATTACTACTTCATTCATACACATGTGAACTAATAGTGTTTGTCAGTAGGCATACCTAGAAGTTAGGAAATACAAAACTATAGTGATTTTTGATAGAATTGGATCAATTCAACGCCATTTTGATAGGTTACAATTACATCCGTCTTGATAAAAAAAACAGCCCATAATCCAATTCGAAGAATTGCTACCGGAACCTGACAGAGAAGAGTCTTCTTAATTTAGCATGAGACTGATTCGTTGGGGATGCATTTTCACACATCCCTTCAAGAATGAAAAAAGCAATCAAACCTTTGAAACGGAAGGATTCACACTTGGTGGTGGGTTAGAATAGACCCAAAAGGCCACGCAAATTAGGCTTGAAACACAAGGAGAAAATCTCAAAAAATCATATGTTCCAAGAAACCGAAACGGTCCATCCCGCCTGCCAGAGCTAGGCATGCAAAAGTTTTGAGAGTGTATTATGGCACAAGTAATTAACAAATTATTAGACTTGACTTGCACATAAGATGATTATAGGTGAGGAGACCATGGGGGCGTGAGTTTGTGTGGCTGGATTAGGTTTGACAGCGGATTTGTGACATTGAAAGCTGCAACTACCCCCGTCTGCTTTGTATTATCATGTACTATGGCTCCCTGCATATCATACACTGTTTATAGGTTTAGTGCAGATGAGCTTCAAACTCTTGTTCCATCTTCGAGAGGAATCCCCCTTTACCTTCCAGATTACTAACCTAACAAGTAACAACAAGCTCCATGTTGGAATGTTGCCACAAGCTGTTCAATTGTACTTTGGTGTGGTTTTGCTCGGACCGTCATCATCAATTTGTCACCAACCATTTGCCTACTAGTTACTACTCGCCCACTAGATGAAAATTTTCACATATGATTGCCTGACAAATTAAGGTGCATGGTACCAAAACCATATTAGTACACATCTGCAAAAAAAAGGGGGTTAAATTAGTGATGGGTTTAAGTGGCTAGGTAAAATGTCACCATTCCTTACACCTTTTCTCTCTCTGCTCCCCTTCTCTGTGATTCAATGGCAGGACAGGTAGACAGCAACAGTCCTAGAAATCGCGATCGGCAAATGCAGTACCACACTAGACAGCGTCTCTTTCCTCTCGGCAAAATTTCAAAGAGCTAAGAGATTGTTTTTGTGGAGCTTGCGTGTTGACTTTATTGTGTTGTTTGATAATTGTGGTGTGAACGAATGAGCCACCGTCGTCAGGGGGCAGCATGGCTCTCAGCTTCAAGCTCCGCGTTCGGCGAACGTTCGAATTTTCTCATGCTGCCTGTTGAACGCTCGACCATACACGCGCGCTCCTGTCCTTTTTGTCTCTTCTTTTTTTTTCCATCGCATCGCACATATTCTTCGTCAAGCCGCAGCGCGCCATCTGTGCAACGGAATGAGCAAAATAATCGCATGAGAAACTGACAGGAAGAGAAAGATTAAGGCCCCTATTGTTTAGCTTATCGTTGGGAATAAGCCAACGGATACTGAAAAACGAATAGTAATTTGTGAATAAAAACTTTTATATATATTATTTCTCAAACGATTTAAAATAAATGGCTAAAAAAATTAAACTTCGAGGAGAGAACCTTAAAATCAACTCTAAATTTAATGTTAAAAATTTAAAATTTTAGCTGATAAGCATATAACATGGAGAAGGGACTGGTGCCCATAAGAGAGAGGGAGGGAGAGAATCGTTGCGTGCGAGTTTGGTGGGTGAAAGGAGGCGTCTGTCTTACAAAATCATGGCCCGATGGTGGGCTGCGCTTGTTCACATATAGAGTATCTGCGTAGGAGTAGGACGGGGTGGGTCTGTTTTGATAAGGGCCGACTCATGCTCATGCGCTTGGAACTTTTTGGGGTGAGAAAAAAAAAAAAGAGTGGAAATCGATGGAAAGCGTGCCAGTCGCGACCACTGTGTTGTTTCTGAATACAGATTTGACTGTCATCACCAGCACGCATATGTTTTATACCACCTCCGTTTTAAAAATAGAACAGGATGAAAACATTTATTTAAATTTATCTTAATAGTACAACGTTTCGTTCAAATTTATATAGCGTATCTACTGTGATGTTATATTTTCGAAATGAAGAGAATATTTTTTCTGACAGATAGGAACATGCCACTTGAAAGCACCGCCACAAGTTGTGTCTTTGTGGATTAGCCACATTCCGTGTTTTATGCCTACATTCGTCTCAAAATACTTGTCGCTTTTGAGTTTTTTTTTTACTTTTAATTCTTTCGTCTTATTTCAAAAAATTAGGAATTATTATTTGTTGTTTGTGATTTGCTTTTATTATCAAAAAGTACTTTAAGTATGACTTCTTTCGGTTTTTATATTTGCTCTATTTTTTTCAAATAAGATGAATGACAAACGTTCCAAAAAGAAAAGTCCAAAGCGATTATAATTTAGAACGGAGGTAGTAAAAATTTGATAAATTCAAAGCCCAAAATTTGAAATTTTCCAGACTGATAAGCCGGGACGTTTATGGCCAGATAACGATCAGAAATCCGGAATAGTCATAAGTTCACTTTAAAAATACACAGTCTTATCACTCCCCATTTTAGCTGACCCTTTTTCTAAAAAGAAGAAAAAATTGTGTGCCGCTTTCGAGTCGGAGCAGCACCAGCAATCAAACACGCTGCAGCGACGCCCCACCTTCGCGCCGTAAAAGCAAGAGCATTCTTCGTGCTTTTCCTTGGCCGTCCTAGGGCCATATGCTCGTCGTGCGTGTCCCCGGCTCGGTCGCCGCCGGTGCCCAGGCCGCACATGCAGCGTGCCAACCTTCGACAGCGAAGCAACGCAACGCAAACGGCCACCGCCAACCTCGCGCGTTGTACGGGACGCCGAGCCACCGGGCACGCCGCCCACTTGGCTGGGAGGTCCGCTTTTTTTTTTTTTTTTTTTTTTTTTTGTTTTTTTTCCTGTTTTAAAGCTCGCTTGCGGCGTTCACATGGACACGGGACATCCTTTCTTTTTCGGCGGCGCTTCGTTTCCTCGCTTCGGCGTCGATTTCCTATTAGATAACTGTCAACTCAGGGTATTACTGAATTTGATCGAGGGTTTATAGATGATTATAGTGCATTATGAACATGTTCGTTTGATCAATGGTTTATAGTCTTGATCAAGGTTATTAAACGACTCATAGTGCATTATGAAACATTGTTCTTTGGGATTGATTTAGGTTAAGGCCCTATTTAGTTTCCTACCACAAAACACTTTACACATTGTCATCGTCAACATTTGGACACCTGCATGAAGTATTAAAATAGAATTAAAAAAATAACTAATTGTATAAGATCGCGACTAATTTTGCGAGACGGATCTTTTAAGTCTATTTCTCTATAAATTTGACAATGTGGTGCTATAGTAAACATTACTAATGAGGATTAATTAGTGTTTAATAAATTTTTTTCGCTTTAACTTACGGATTCTGTAATTAGTTTTTTTATTAGTGCTCAAACATCCCATACCGACATCCTATAAAATACCTGATGTGAACATGCCAAAACTTTTACTCCCCTGGATCTAAACTTTACACGCCAGTTGTACATGTGTTGTATAATTGCGGTGTACACATAGGGATACTTCTCTTGTCATATGGCCCATGCGCTTGATGACCGTGCGCGCGTCGTGTGCTGGTGTACGTTCGTGCATCTGCGCGGATTGCACCGATCGAGTTACTATTTTAATGCTCAGCAGCATAATATGGCATTGGCGTTGCTGTTGCGTTCTTTAGCATCTCCTGGATACAGGCAACCAGCGGTAATGCGCGTGATACGATCTCTCACAAAATGATTACTGGGCGATCACGTTTAAAAACTACCATAACAAAATATCATAATTTCACGCGTTACCAAAATACAATCACTGCCCATATCGCCCTCACATACAAAAAATACAAAATGGTTTAGGGCCCCTTTGAACTCGCCAGGGTAAAAAAACGGAGGAATAGGAAAACACAGGATTCAGACAGGATGTTGAAGTGTAAAACAGAGGATTTGCAAAACCAACAAGAAAAACATGGAATGTCGTTTGCATTGGACGCAGCGAAAAATGCAGGAATCGGATGAGAGAGATAGACTCAAAGGAAAATTTTCCAAGCAGGTTGAAGCTCTTGCTAAATTTCCTCCAAAATCCACATGCAATGTGCCATTCCATAGGAATTTCATAGGAATTTTGGAAAGCCTTGCATTCCTTTGAATCAAAGGGCCAAATAGAAAAAATTTCCTATAGGATGTTAAAATCCTATGAAAATTCCTACATAAAATCCTTGATCAAAGGACCCTTAATGTTATTTCAAAAGTGTGTTTGTGAACTCCACTATTGTGAGGAAGCTTTTGGACGATTTATCTGTTTAAAATTAATTGAGCTGTAAGCTCGATTGAGCAAAAGCGAATTATTCCATTATATCTTTAAAAAAATCGCTTAAATAAATACGAAAACGGAAAAACAACCCTGAAAATTTAAGTTTGCAAACGAGAAAAAAAACAACCCAAAGCGTGGCAGCGGGCGAAGCCAGCTGGCACCAGCGAACCCGCGTCCCCGGCGCTTATAAATACCCTCGCACCCGAACGCCTTGTCCCCCACCTCCACACGAAGCACAAAGGCAAAACATCCTCTCTCTCTCTTCCTCTCTCCATTATTCCTCCGCCTTCTAGATCCTTCTCTCCGCCGCCGCCGCCGCCTCCGCCGACCGACCAGCCACGAAATCGAAGTGATGGCCGCCGCCGGCGGATCCCTAAGGCCCTCGCCATCCTCGCCGTCCTGGCGGTCGCCGCCATCTTCCGCCCGTCTCCGCGGCCGACCCGCGCCGGCGCCCAGCCCACCTCCCCGCCGGCGCCGGCCGCGACGCCCCTCGCCGCGGCGCTCGGTCGCCTCCGCCGCCGGCCTCCTCTTCGCCGCCATCCGCCACTGACCCCGTCCCGTCTCTTCCCGTCTTGATGGGAGATCCGGCTAGTGCCGGCCTCGCCTAGATCTACTATTTTCTATTTATCACCATTATTAGTATGTTATTATTAACTGCCATCGCTAGCTAGCGAAAATCTTTGTGTAGATGGGTTTCAGCCTTGGTAGGATACTACCACGGATTAGCATGTTTTACATAGCAAAATCAAGCGTACGAACTTTCTGAGTAATGGAGGTTGTCGTATAAACAGGTGATATGATCTTTGGATTACTTATATTATTATTATTATTGCGTGTCTCATTTTGCTCCAGAGCTACCGCTACTAGTACTAGCTGGTGCTTGATCGTGTTCTTGGTTGTGTGGGGTGTGTGCTTGTAGATTACCTCATCGGAGAAGCGGTTCTTCCGCTACTGATTACTAGTAGTATATGATTACTGCTTCCATTTCTTTTCTCAGTCTATCTTTCTGCAATTAGTTTTTTTCTTCTTCTTTTTTTCGTTTTATTAAGTACTCCGTACGAATCTGTGTTGCGATGGTCCGAAATTTACTGATGCGCTCTTGAGTGAGGACGGAGATACTCATCGTCGAGATGCAGTTGGGGCGAAGCCGCCATTTTGTGATGCAGCGGAAGAATCGTCAATCTACGCTGTTTTTTTTAGCTTTGTGCTATTTTATTTTATTGGCACAGTGCATTCTGGAAGATACGTGCGCGTCTTCTTTTCTGTGGAATGCTTGTTTGGCGGGGCCAATTCTTTTATTTGCCACTGCAATCTTTCAGGATTATTGTTAGATTTGGGGACAGTGATACCCCCTGGGGAACAGGCGTGTTGGCGTGGGGGATTAGAGATTTTAGTTTAGGTTAATATATAATTTAACACTAGAACTAGTAGTTTATCGTTTTCCATTTCTGCATTGTTCAAATAAGAACAATTCTGGTGGTGATTTTACTGACAATGACCAGCTATATATATTAATGGCCGGCACAGTCGATTTGATCAGGGATTTGATTAGTGCAAAAATTCTTGAAGGCAAAAGTCCCGAAACTCAATTGATGATTTAGAACATTAGAACCTTTGGTGCTGACCAGAATGGAGGAAAGCCATTAAAAATGTTTTGGTAAGAAATTTGATAAAAACAAAACGAACTCAAGGGACAAGACGCCGCGATATCGACTTCAGAGATAAGCATGGAGTCCCCTAGGTTTCTACGGATACTGATAGGAGAGACAAGCGTTGTCTTTGAATCTTGCCGGATGCGGATCGAGAGAAGGCTATCTTAGTTGTGGACTACGACCTCAGCACTTCCAAACCGCCAAGTCAAACAAACACAGTAGATAAGACTACCCAAATTATATTTGGTGTGATTATGATGAATAGAAGCAACGACCGGCTTCGGCCAACAGGAGTAGGATTATACCTGACCAATCAGGGCCCGAACCGTATAAAAAAATCCTCGCTCTCCACTTTTTTACCTCCAATCTCGCATATATCCTAGTACCAAGATTTTCCCCCATACTATGCAGATACCGGAATCGCGACATCAAAACCGTCGACAGGTTTGCACTAAAACGAGCTTAGAGCTCGAATCACTGCATTGCCAAAAGCTCACGCCGACACTGATTTCGGTTATCACCTGCACGAGACCACCACCATAGCTTTGCCAATCCTCTACTCTACAGATCCTCTTTTTGGCCGCCACCTCACGAAACCCGTTTCACCGCTGGTGCAGGCGACCAATCTTGCGACCAACACTTCCTCTTGCTCCTTCTCACGCCGAGTCATGCCCATGAGGCATAAGCGTATTTTTTCTGACAGCTCTCGACTTCTGTTGGCTTCACTACAAAAGCTCTGCACTTTAAATATTCTGGGGCTCCTGCTTCACAATCATTCTGGCGCCATGATACGTTCCTAAATGTAGAGGGACACTCTGAATCTTCTTATTTTTTTTAGAGGTGAAAGATTATTTTAGTTTAGTAATATAAGGAAATAAAATAATAGCGTAGTGGTAGAGTAAACCCCAAGAAAACAAAAAACAGCGAGTAAACAAAGACCAATGATACCTCAATGTGCATAGATGTGTATTTGGCTCTGAGGTGCCATGGATTTTCTTCTCATTTGGACCGACTGACCGGTAGTTGGACGGACCTTGTTGAGTTGACTGGCGCCGGACCTGCCCGCTCTGCATGCCCCATCTGCCCCGCTGTCTCTCTTTTCACTCTCGCACAGTAACTTATGTTCGCCCTTGCATCGTTTGAAAACCGAAACAACGACTTGTGTCCGTTGCTGCTCAAGGAGTGCATTTCTTCTATGGATACTGAGATTTGGGGTGTGTTTGCAATCCCATGTTAACCCATAACCCACCCTGATCTATCCCCGTATTAAGTGTTCCGCGTTGCGTTCTCGTCGCTCTTTTCAACTGCATAACAGTGTGTTTTTTTTTACAAAGAAAGTATTTGTTTTCTACTTACGAAAGTTGCTTTAAAAATCATACAAATTGAATCTTAATTTTTGTTAAAAAAATTATCCCAGCAAAAATACTTTAATTTATCTCACGCACTAATGGGTTACCAAACTCTGTGTTTCCGGGGATTTACTGTTTCCGGAAGTGGGAACCCGCTTCTAGCGAACACCAGCATGAAGTGGAAATTCGACAGAGCAAGAAAGGAGAGGAAGGCAACACACTGTACTCCAATTTCCCAAACCGTCGTCGTGAGTGGACACGTTGATCGAGCAAACCATTATGATTTGGAGAGTTCGCACTGCTAAGGCCCTTCACAGTTTGTAGTGTACGCTGACGAGTTACCTTCTCACTACCACGTCGGCCTCGTGCTTATAATGTACGTGACCGATTTACCTTCTTCCAGTGCCACGTCGGACTCGTGTCACTACGTAGTCGATGAGTCTCGTGGCGAGCTGTCATGGTCTTTTCAGCACCGCTTCCGCTGCCC
>CM020181.1:31198608-31212435 GCA_009805545.1 Oryza longistaminata
AATCAAGTCACAATAAAATAAATTATAATTACATAAATTTTTTAAATAAGACGAAAGGTCAAACGTTTATCAAAAAGTCAACGGCGTCATACATTAAAATATGGAGGGAGTATATACAACCTCTTAAAAGTAGGTAGCACTGTAGTAGTATAGGTGTGCTGCTGACTGCTGTTAGAAAGAGTACGTACATCATCATCATTTGTAATTACCAAGGGTTTAGAGTTGGGTGAGATCAAGGTGGGAAGGAAGCGTGTATATGGCTAAGGGCCTGTTCACTTTGATGCCAAAAAAACCTTACCAAATTTTGGTAATGTTGTCAAAAAATGGCTATATTTAGCTTGCTACCAATTTTTGGTAACTATATAAGAAATCCTGTTAAAATTTTGGCAAGTTTACCAAAATTTTGATAACTATACCAAAATTTGGCAATACCAAAATTTGGTAAGGTTTTTTTTGGCATCAAAGTGAACAGGCCCTAAGCTCCTTGCTTACCTACTTGATGTGGTTAGGAGAGCATGTACAATAAAAACAATAAGCGGTTTTTTATCGATGATAATATATTCGCATTGGTTCGTTGATGAGTTATTGTATAGTATGAGAGAGAGTGTGTGTGAGATGGCAGCTAAGATAGTGGATTATACATGCGCTACAAGGTAAGTGAAGCGGTAGAAACTATCTCTCCACGGTTATAGGGCCCACGTGAATGTAGCAAGGCGCGTGATACATGCATGTTGCTATATATGTCTATGGCTATGGCGTGACTATGAGCTCGGTGTTGCCCCACTATACGAGGGTATTGTCTCATCGACCTTATTGGTGACAATCGCAATGTAGCGTTGAGGCTAAGCGCCAGTTACATCATGGAGATAGTGTCGAGGCATATGCTGGTGGTGAGAAATGCTAAAGTGCGTACCGTTGTGTGCCAGCGTAGAGAACAACTGTAAATGTAAGATGAGGCGAAGAAAGGAGCGATCAATGTATAAATAGCCAAATCTCTCAATAAATACATTGAAAAGGGTGGTAGAGTTAATTTGTCGTATGAGTTGGCTGTACAAACATCTTTAAGATAACATCGACAAAAAATACAGCTGGCAATCGACTGTACTATTAAAATTACAATAACTTGGTTTCACCATGCATAAATATTACATCAAAATAGAAGCATACCATGAAGTTGGAGACTCAACTCTATTTTATAAAACCTAAAAGTTCCAATACCAATATGAAAAAAAAAATGATTGTATGTACCAATAATATGCATATACACTGCTTACTTGACATGCCTTGGCCTTTGCCCAACTTGTGTGTTGTTGCACCAAAGGTAGGCTCCACAAAAGCACCTTCACAAATTATAATATAATTGATCGATAACTAAATTCGAAAAGTCATTACTTACTGCGAAAAATAACTATTAAGGTGCAATTTTCCAGGGATAAAAAAATACATTTCCCGTGAAAAAAAATAGAGCGAAAATCTCTTATATTTTATTTCACTAACAAAAACAATCATTTACAGCTGGCGGGGCCCACCACCCCCAGGGCCTCCGGCGCCGGAACGGCGACAATAAAAAGGAGACGTTGGAGAGAAGGCGAACGAACCAAATTTCCCAAATTCCCAGTAAACCCCCCGAGCGAAGCGAACGAACCAATTCTCCTCTCTTCCTCCGCACGGAACAGCGCCGCGCCGCGACTCGCCGCGAAGCCATGGCGGCGCGCGCTCGCCTCCGCCTCGTCCTGCCCCCGCTCGCGGCGCTGCTCCTCTTCGCGCACCTCGCCGCCGTCGCGGGTGGCGCGGCCGCGGTGGGAGGAGGAGGGCAGCAACCTCCGCCTGCCGTCGGAGCGCGCCGTGGCGGCTGGCGCGGCGGCGGACGACGCCGCCGAGGCCGCCGAGGGCACCAGGTGGGCCGTCCTCATCGCCGGCTCCAACGGCTACTACAACTACCGCCACCAGGTGACTTTTGCTCGCCCGCTACCCCTCGAAAACCACGCTCCTCGCCGCGCGCGGCGGCACGTATGGTTTGGTTTGGTTTGATCCTTCGCGTGCGTGCGCTCTTCGTTGGTTTGGTTTGGTTGGTTTCGCGGGATTGGTTCCATCTCCTCCGATGCGCCCCAATCGCCGCTGAAGTAGAAATCCTGCGCCGTTTCGTGTTGCCGCAAATCCCAAACATCTGTTATAAATCTCTCGCTAATCTGATTTATGACGAGTGTAATCCACAATTAAGTTGAGATTACTGCGGCGAAGAGAGAATTCATCGAGGAAATGCTACGTGCGCGGCTCATCCGGCGGATGGATTTTGGACATTTGCGTGTTCCTCCCTACTTTACCATGTTGTTTTTCTTTTGTCAAAATGGGAAAAAAAATTAATGGTGGGGGCGGGTGGGGGTCGATATTTACTAGCTGACTTCTGGGGGCCATGACTGTTGCGTCCGCTGCACGCGCTCGTGACCACTAACGTATAGCCCCTGCGACATCTGATATGTACGGTTCTTTGTCACTAGTGATAACCTCGCTAGATCAGTACGAAGACGATAATTTCTCATTTATTGCACTATTTGAGGTTCATGGCCAATCTTGTTTCTGCATGATTTGAGTTTACTATTGCTGTAATTACTGGTAATTTACTGCTGGCAATAGCATGATGGTTCTTGAAATTGGGCATGGTTGATACTTGAGTAACACATGTCCTGTGTTTCTTGGGGTTTTGAAACTTGCAGGCGGATGTCTGCCATGCCTACCAGATCATGAAGAGGGGCGGGCTCAAGGACGAGAACATCATCGTCTTCATGTACGATGACATCGCGCACAACCCGGAGAATCCGAGGCCTGGTGTCATCATCAACCATCCCCAGGGTGGCGATGTCTATGCTGGGATCCCGAAGGTAACCGTGCATGTTCATTCTTCAGGAGAATTATTGATGCTAGCTATAATTTCTTCGGTTACCTTTCTAAAGAAATGTTACAGTGTGACGATAAGATTTTGGCACCAAAGATTTCACTAGCAGCTAGTACATCATTGAAAAGGACAGAATGCCCAAATTTTCGTCCATCTTGACGTCTTTTGGCAACTTGTTGTGAATAAGAAAAGGCAGGATTGGTCCACCACAATTTGGAGGCAACAAGGAAAGAATATACTTAATTAACATAGGCTCAACTGTAACTAATGTCAACATTTCTCAGCTGAACCAACTCCCTCTTAGGAAAGACTAATGGACAAGTAACCCTTTCCATGGTTTTCCTTCCGTTTAACTTTATTATCATCTATTTTTCACTGTAGGATTACACTGGGAAGGAGGTTAATGTCAAGAACTTGTTTGCTGTTCTGCTCGGTAACAAAACTGCTGTCAAAGGTGGGAGTGGCAAAGTCCTGGACAGTGGCCCCAACGATCATATTTTCATTTTTTACAGTGACCATGGGGGTCCTGGTGTCCTTGGTGAGTACTTGCCTGCAATTATATGAAACCAATAGGATCAGATATCGCTATATTCATGCTTGTGAAATAAGAAATGGTCTTATTGTTTTGACTTTTTCCAAAATTTCAGGGATGCCAACCTATCCATACCTCTACGGTGATGATCTTGTAGATGTTCTGAAGAAGAAGCATGCTGCTGGGACGTACAAAAGCCTGGTATCAGATTAGTTCTTTGGCTATTCTGCACTATATAATTGCCGCTGCTTGTAGTTGTAGAATTGGTTTGATGAATCTGTTATCTCCTTTGCAGGTCTTTTACCTTGAAGCCTGTGAATCTGGAAGCATCTTTGAGGGTCTATTGCCAAATGACATCAATGTTTATGCCACCACTGCATCAAACGCTGATGAGAGCAGCTGGGGAACATACTGCCCCGGGGAGTACCCGAGCCCACCTCCGGAGTACGACACATGCCTGGGGGACTTGTACAGCGTTGCTTGGATGGAAGACAGGTACTTTATTTCTGTTATCTCTATTTGTCTTTCCTACCATTATGGTATGATACAATCCTATCCTTATCCTGCCAGTTTTCACTCATGTGGAACCAGTTTTGGCTGCACCCACATCACCTAGTACTTTCAGATTCTGTACGGATGCGTTTCTTTTGAAATGATTTTCTAATTAGTATGACACTACTTGGCTACCTGTTGTGTTAATTTAAGACACTAACGATATGCATGTGTTTGTTTACTCCTGTGTGCACATGCTGGGCACAATATGCTGATTTGCTTATGATGTTGCATAACATGTAGTGGGGTATGTTGTGAGCTTCTTTTTAAAGAATAGGCAAAGCATGTGACTGTTGCTGAATCCCTATCTGACTTATGAAAGCTAATAGAAATAACATGGAGCAAATATTAGAATCCACAGGCCACTCTGTGAGCTTGTCAGCTTGACCAGATGTTAATATCAGGTGTGGCGCACCTTAAAACTGTCCACACGTTCTACTGCTGAAGATTGACTGAGGTTTTTTTAGTAGAATGGAAGCAATGCTCCTACCTAGGCCTATTTGAAACTGTTGTCATGTAGGCTGTAGCCAAAATACAAGGATTTCACCTGTTTACCATGAATCTGATAGCCTTGGAAATTTGAGGCTTGATTTGTTTGTTCTGCTCCACTGTCTAATATGCCACCAGCTGTGCATACATTTGAGATGGATCCAGCCATGAAGACCATATGTTTTACATTAATGTTTGAAGTTCTATCCAAACAACTTCTTGTTTGAACCTTTAGCCGCTTCTTTCTATGCTAATATTTTGTTACTTTGAACATTGGCAGCGATGTCCACAACCTGAGAACTGAATCACTCAAGCAGCAGTACAATCTCGTAAGTATTTCAGACCTTAATTCCTTTGAACTCGCAGTCGTGTTACCATGTGCCTAATGTAGCTCAATGGCTGAGCAGGTCAAGGAAAGGACATCTGTGCAGCACACATATTACTCTGGGTCACATGTGATGGAATACGGTTCTTTAGAGCTGAATGCCCATCATGTGTTCATGTACATGGGTTCCAATCCGGCGAACGACAATGCTACATTTGTGGAAGATAACTCGTTGCCATCGTTCTCAAGGGCTGTTAATCAGCGGGATGCTGACCTGGTTTACTTCTGGCAGAAGGTCTGTATATCATGAGGAATCTACTGACCTTGATTGTTGTTGCAGTATGTGTTTTGTCATTTCCATGAATAAACCAGCTGATTGATTTCCTTTTATACTGTGTGCAGTACCGCAAATTGCCTGAGAGTTCTCCTGAGAAAAACGAAGCTCGGAAGCAATTGCTTGAAATGATGGCACACAGATCTCATGTTGACAACAGTGTTGAGCTGATCGGAAACCTTCTCTTTGGCTCTGAGGAAGGCCCAAGGGTTCTAAAGGCTGTTCGTGCAACTGGCGAACCTCTTGTTGATGACTGGAGCTGTCTCAAGTCTATGGTAAGCCTTTATTTGACTTTCGGCTTTGTCAAATAAACTGTTCAGTTTCACGTTTTGGATGCTCTAGACAGTTGCTTCAGTCTCATACCTATTTCAGCTCTTAACTAGTGAATATATAGGTGCTATCTCGCATTTTCAGCAGTTAGTATGTGATAATCTATTTTGTACCAGCACACCTAATATGGGTCTGCATTTTTCTTCAGGTACGCGCTTTCGAAGCACAATGCGGCTCGCTAGCGCAGTATGGAATGAAGCATACGCGTTCCTTTGCAAACATCTGCAATGCTGGCATCTCTGCTGAAGCGATGGCAAAGGTTGCTGCGCAGGCTTGCACCAGCATTCCCTCCAACCCCTGGAGTTCCACCCATAGGGGTTTTAGTGCTTAAATCATAGGTGAAGAAAACTTAGCAAATATTCTCAGCTCCTGCAATATACCCAAGTTATCTTTTTCTCTTGCCCCTGTAGTTTGATGATCGATTGGGGGCAGTAGTGCTTGAACCGTAGGTGAAGTCTGAAGAACTGTGCATTATTTCAGATGCTCCACCATCCCAAATCATCTAAATTGTTCTCGTTTTCTGGTGTACATACCATAGCAGGAAAAAGCGATTTGGCAATATTACCTGCCATCATTGCTGTACATACTTATAGCTTGCTATATGTAGTTTGTAGCTACATATATAATATGATAAATGCATCGCTGCTATTTTTACATGATGCGTGAGGTTCTAGCATCTTCCGTTTTATACCCTGTTCATGTTCAGAGTTCAGATATTCAGTGTAGCTAGTGATCTGTTGGACGTAAACCGCGAGATTCCAATAATCAGAAATTGCACATATCAATTTGTCGCGTTCTTTTGATGTAACTGCTTTTTTTTTTCTTTTGGGCCTTTCTCGTTGTAAAGTGGAGTAATGTGTAAACAACACTAGATGCTAGCAAAATGGAATTTTCCAGCGAACAATTATAGTACTTTTATTTTCAGTTGCAGCTGACTCCCATTTCTTCCCAAACTGTACTGGGGCCCATGCCTTCCTCCTAGGACTGTAGGTCCAGGAGTACCCCAAAAACTACTCCCTCCGTCCCATTTTAAGCGCAGCGAAGTTTTCGTACCCAATTTTAATCGTTTGTCTTATTTAAAATCTTTTTCAAAGAAATTAAAAAAATAAGTCACACATAAAGTATTATTCATGTTTTATCATTTAATAACAATAAAAATACTAATCATAAAAAAATTTTAAATAAGATGGACAATTAAAATTGGACATAGAAACTTATGGCTGCACTTAAAATGTGACAGAAAGAGTAGAACCGAAATTTGTGATGTGTAGAACACTCAGGGGCCCTTCCGACCGCTGTTTTAAGAATACAAATAAAAGAACAGGTAGTAGTAATATAATGTCATACCCATCAAATTCCTATATGCATCAAATGCATAGGAAAGTTTCAATACTATCGTTTAGATGATATACAGGAAAAAAAAAAGAAACTCGAGATTAGAGTCACCTAACGCTTATTTCCCTCTAAATGCCAACAGATTGACCTATTCTATAGAAATTAAAAATGATTTTGTAGAGATCAATCCTTTACTCCAAAGGGCTCTCATAGAAATTTCCACATGGGAATACAAAACCTCCTAATTTCTTTCACTTTTCTTTTGTTCCAAAGAAGAGGCCTCATTGTTAAAAAAACGAACCAACAAAAATTGTTCCTCAATAACTTCCATAGATCTGAATGATGGGTGACTGTTTAGATGTTTCTTCTAGGAAAACATTTCAGTATTTAGCATAGTATGACGCCTGGAGAAATGTTTCCTGGCTCCTGCATAGCTCTGCTTCTGGAAAAACAGGGCAATCTGCCGAGAGAAGTTGCCATTGCCACACTGCAGAACAGAGTTGTTGAACAAACCAGAATATTTGCCCTGTTTCTTCAGAGCATGAAAAAAAAAAACAAACAAGAAACACAGCTGCCACTGTCAGATTAATGTAAAGCTTGTACAAATGCATTAATTCAACTGAAATTTGGTCATGGTTAGCACCTTACGAGTACCAACAACCATGGGCCATGGCATTATACAGCAGCGTCTGCCAATCAAACAGAGAATCAGGTTTTGTTTATCCATTTCTTTGCTTTGTTTCCTTTGGCAAGGCAAAGCAAAGAGTACCATACCAGTACAACTAAAGTGTATGTCGGCCACAGTAATGCTTCTTTAATCTTTGGACTTTGGAGAGCACATGCAATGCGATATTGCAATTCAGACAGCAAAGCGGCTGGCTCCATCCAGATATACATTTTTTTAAAAAAAGGACCCATCTGTATATATAAAAAATTGCATTTTCAAAGAAGATGATATATGCATTGTGGGATCCCAACAAACAACAGAGTCATCCACAGAATGTTTTGTGAATTTTAGACTCTTGTAATCTATACAGAGCACTGACTACTAAGCACAAGATTTTCTAAGGTAGCTACTGGTGCCAGTAGAGTAGAGTAGTTGAAGGACAATTTTGTCTATATTTTGTTGAGCCCATCAAGGCCATCATGTTGCATCCGAAAAGATCTTGCAGAAGCTTCTTTGTCTTTGCGGTTACATCTGATTATTATTATACATTATAAGCTTAATCATCCAAAGCATAATGATAATGTGACAGTCTGACAAACACGTATAGTCTGAAAGGTCTGCGATAGTTTAGTTTTAATTTTCGGCTGGAAAGCCGCAATGAGACTTATCATTGCGTAGATATATTAGTAAATATTTCAGTGACATGTATAAGTCCATACCAAACGACGACGTAACGTACGTGACAGTCTCTCTCTCTCTCCTGACGGCGACTAAGTATCAAAAGAAAATCCACAGCCAATTTGCCTTCACTAAATAATACAGGCTCAATTTGCCTTCACTAAATAATACTACATTACTACTTCATTTCATAACATGTGACTATGTGTATTGTCAGTATGCATACCTAGGAAGTAGGAAATACAAAACTATAGTGATGTTTGATAGAAATTGGATCAAATTCAACGCCATTTTGATAGGTTACAATTACATCCGTCTGATAAAAAACAGCCATAATCCAATTCGAAAGAATTGCTACGCGAACCTGACAGAGGAAGAGTCTTCTTATTTAGCATGAGACTGATTCGTTGGGGATGCATTCACACATCCTCTTCAACGAAATGAAAAGCAATCAAACCTTGAAACGGAAGGATCACACATGTGGTGGTAGAATAGACCCAAAAGGCCCACGCAAATTAGGCTTGAAACACAAGGAGAAAATCTCAAAAATCATGTGTTCCAAGAAACCGAAACGTCCATCGCTGCAGAGCTAGGCATGCAAAAGTTTTGAGAGTGTATTATTGGCACAAGTAATTAACAAATTATTAGACTTGACTTGCATATAAGATGATTATTAGGTGAGGACCATGGGGGGTGAGTTTGTGTGGCTGGATTAGGTTTGACAGCTATTGTGACATGAAAGGTGCAACTACCCCCCTCTGCTTGTAGTATCATGTACTATGGCTCTGCATATCATACCTGTTATAGGTTTAGTGCAGATGAGCTCAAACTCTTGTTCCATCTTGAGAGGAATCCCCTACCTTCCAAGATTACTAACCTAACAAGTAACAACAAGCTCCATGTTGGAATGTTGCACAGCTGTTCAATTGTACTTGGGTGTGGTTTTTGCTCGACCGTATCATCAATTTGTCACCAACCATTTGCTACTATACTACTCGCACTAGATGAAAATTTTCACATATGATTGCCTGACCAAATTAAGGTGCATGGTACACCTATTAGTTTTACACATCCGCAAAAAAAAGGGGGGTTAAATTAGTGAGGGGTAAATGTCACCATCCTACACCTTTTCTCTCTCTCCCCTTCTCTGTGTTCAATGGCAGACAGGTAGACAGCAACAGTCCATAGAAATCGCGATCGCAAATGCAGTACCACACTAGACGTCGCTTTCCTCTCGGCAAAATTCAAAGAGTTTAAGGTGGTGTTTAGATCAGGGGCTTAACTTTAGTCCCTGTCTTTAGACACTAATTTAGAGTATTAAATATAGACTACTTACAAAACTAATTACATAAATGAAAGCTAATTCACGAGACAAATTTTTTAAGCCTAATTAATTTATAATTAGAGAATGTTTACTGTAGCATCACATAGGCTAATCATGGATTAATTAGGCTCATTAGATTCGTCTCGCAAATTAGTCCAAGGCTTCAGCTCGCTTCGGCGAACGGTTCGATTTTCTCATGCTGCTGTTGAACCGATCGACCATACACGCGCGCTCCTGCCTTTTGTTCTCTTCTTTTTTTTTTTTCATCGCATCGCACATATTCTTCGTCCAGCGGCAGCGCGCCATCTGTGAACGGAATGAGCAAAATAATCGCATGAGAACTGAGAGAAGAGAAGATAAGGCCCCTATTGTTTAGCTTATCGGTGGAATAAGCTAAACGGCATATTGAAAAACGAATAGTAATTTATGAATAAAACTTTTATATATATATTCTCAACGATTTAAAATAAATGGCTAAAAAATAAACTTCGATGAGAAAACCTTAAAATCAACTCTAAATTTAATGTTGAAAATTTAAATTTTAGCTGATAAGCATAAACATTGGAGAAGGACTGGGGCCATAAGAGAAGAGGAGGAGAGAATCGTTGCGTGCGAGTTGGTGGGTGAAAGGAGGCGTCTGTCTTTACAAAATCATGGGCGATGGTGGCTGCTGCTTGTTCACATATAGGAGTATCTGGTAGGAGTAGGACGGGGTGGGTCTGTTGATTAGGGCCGACTCATGCTCATGCGTGACTTTTTGGAGGGGAAAAAAAATGAGTGGAAATCGATGGAAGCGTGCCGTCGCGCCACTGTGTTGTTTCTGAATACAGATTTGACTGTCATCACCAGCACGCATATGTTTATACCACCTCCGTTTCAAAATATAACAGGATGAAACACATTTATTTAAATTTATCTTAATAGTACAACGTTCGGTCAAATTTATGATAGTGTCTAATTCTACGTGATTGTTATATTTCGAAATGAAGAAAATATTTTTCTGACAGATAGAACATGCACTTGAAGCACGCGCACAAGTGTGTCTTGTTGATTAGGGCACATTCCGTGTTTTATACTACATTCGTCTCAGAATACTTGTCGCTTTGAGTTTTTTTTTAACTTTTGATCTTTCGTCTTATTAAAAAAATTATGGAATTATTATTTGTTTTGTTTGTGATTTGCTTTATTATCAAAAGTACTTTAAGTATGACTTCTTCGTTTTTATATTTGCTCTAGTTTTTCAAATAAGATGAATGATCAAACGTTCCAAGAAAAAAGTCAAAGCGACTTATAATTTAGAACGGAGGTAGTAAAAATGATAAATTCAAGCCCAAAATTTGAAATTTCAGACTGATAGCCGGTGACGGTTATGCCAGATAACTGATCAGAAATCCGGAATAGTCATAAGTTCACTTTAAAAATACACATCTTATCACTCCCATTTTACTGACCCTTTTTTTCTTAAAAAAGAAGAAAAAAAATGTGTGCGCTTCGAGTCGGAGCAGCACCAGCAATCAAACACGCTGCAGCGACGCCCCACTCGCGGTAAAAGCAAGAGCATTTCTTCGTGCTTTTCCTTGGCCGTCCTAGGGCCATATTGCTCAGTCGTGCGTGTGTCCCCGGCTCGGTCGCCGCGGTGCCCAGGCGCACATGCAGCGTGCCAACCTTCGCAGCGAAGCAACGCAACGCAACGCCACGCCAACCTCGCGCGTTGTACGGGGACGCCGAGCCACCGGGCACGCCGCACTTGGCTGGGACCGTTTTTTTTTTTTTTCCTGTTTTAAAGCTCGCTTGCGGCGTTCACATGGACACGGGACACCTCTTTCTTTTTCGGCGGCGCTTCGTTCCTCGCTTCGGCTCGATTTCCTATAGATAACTGTTCAACTCAGGTATAACTGAATTTGATCGAGGGTTATAGATGATTATAGTGCATATGAACATGTTCTTTTGATCAATGGTTATAGTCTTGATCAATGGTTATAAACGACTATAGTGCATATGAACATGTTCTTTTTGATTGATTTATGGTTAAGGCCCTATTTAGTTCCTACACAAAACATTTACACATTGTCACGTCGAACATTTGAACACCTGCATGAAGTATTAAATATAGAATTAAAAAAATAACTAATTGTATAGATCGCGACTAATTTGCGAGACGAATCTTTTAAGTCTAATTTCTCTATAATTTGACAATGTGGTGCTATAGTAAACATTTACTAATGACGGATTAATTAGGTTTAATAAATTTTTTTCGCTTTACTTACGGATTCTGTAATTAGTTTTTTTATTAGTGCTCAAACATCCCATACGACATCCTATAAAATACCTGATGTGACATGCCAAAACTTTACTCCCTTGGATCTAAACTTTACACGCCAGTTGTACATGTGTTGTATAATTGGGTTCTACACGTAGGGATACTCTTTGTCATATGCCCATGCGTGATGAGTGCGCGCGTAGTGTGTGGTGTACGCGTGCATCTGCGCGGATTGCACCGATCGAGTTACTATTATTGCTCAGCAGCATATATATGGCATTGCGTGCTGTTGCGATCTTTAGCATCTCCTGGATACAGGCAACAGCGTTAATGCGCGTGATACGATCTCTCACAAAATTGAATTACTGGCGATCACGTTTTAAAAACTACCATAAACAGAAATATCATAATTCACGCGTACCAAAATACAAATCACTGCCCATATCGCCCTCAAATACAAAATACAAATGGTTAATCTTATTTCAAAGTGTGTTGTGAACTCACTATTGTGAGAAAGCTTTTGGACGATTTTTTTTTAAATAATGAGCTGTAGCTCATTGAGCAAAAGCCGAATTATTCCATTATATTTTAAAAAAAATCGCTCTAAATAAATACGAAAACGAAAACAACAACCCTGAAAATTTAAGTTTTGCAACGAGAAAAAAACAACCCAAAGCGTGGCAGTGGCGAAGCCAGCTGGCACCAGCGAACCCGCGTCCCCGGCTCTATAAATACCCTCGCACCCGACGCCTTTCCCCCACCTCCACACGAGCACAAGCAAAACATCCTCTCTCTCTCTCCCCATTATTCCTCCGCCTTCTAGAACCTTCTCTCCGCCGCCGCCGCGCTTCCGCCGACGACCAGCCACCGAATCGAAGTGATGGCCGCCGCCGGATCCAAGGCCCTCGCCATCCTCGCCGTCCTGGCGGTCGCCGCCATCTCCGCCGTCTCCGCGGCCGACGGCCGGCGCCCAGCCCACCTCCGCCACCGGCGCGGCCGCGACGCCCCTCGCCGCGGCGCTCGTCGCCTCCGCCGCCGCCCTCTCTTCGCGCCGTCCGCCCTGAGCCCCGTCCCGTCTCTCCGTCGATGGAGATCCGGCTAGTACCGCGCCGCCTTCGCCTAGATCTACTATTTTCTTTATACCATTATTATTATTGTTATTATTACTGCCATCGCTAGCTAGCGAAATTTGTTGGTTATTATTATTATTATTCGTGTCCCATTTTGCTCCAGATCTGCCGCTACTAGTACTAGCTAGTGCTTGATCTGTGTTCATTTTGTGTGGGTGTGTGCTTGTAGATACTCTCATCTGAGTGTTCTTCCGCTACTGATTACTAGTATTATATTTATTACTGCTTCCATTTCATTCTCAGTTCTATCTTTTCTGCAATTAGTTTTTGTCTTCTTTTTTTTTTCGTTTTATTAAGTACGCCGTACGAATCTGTGTTGCAATTTCTCGAAATTCACTGATGCGCTCTGAGTGAGACGAGATACTCATCGTCGAGATGATGCAGTTGGCGAAGCCGCCATTTGTGATGAGCGAATCGTCAGATCTACGCTGTTTTTTTAGCTTTGTGCTTATTTTATTTTATCGGCAAGTGCATTCTGGAAGATAGTGCGCGTCTTCTTTTCTGTGGAATGTTGTTTGGGGGGCAATTCTTTATTTGCCACTGCAAATCTTTCAGGATTATTGTTAGATTTGGACAGTGATACCCCTGGACATGCATGTTGGCGTGGGGGATTAGGAGATTTTAGTTTTTTTTAGGTAATAATTTAACACTAGTAGTTTAGTTTATCGCTTCCATTTCTGCTTGTTCAAATAGACATCTGGTGTTCGTTATGTATGCTGCCATAAAAGCTAGATATATAATGCCGGCAACATCGATTTGATCAGGGAGTTGTTTAGTGCAAAAATTCTGAGGCAAAGTCGAAACTCCAATTGATGATTTAGACATTAAACCTTGTGCCGCAGAATGGATGGAATCCATTAAATGTTTTTAGTAGAGAATATGCTGACTTGCTGTTGCTTCACTACAAGCTCTGCCTTTAAATATGGGCTCTGCTTTCACAATATTGGCGCATGATACGTTCCTAAGGGGTGTGTTGCG
>CM020181.1:31215224-31251421 GCA_009805545.1 Oryza longistaminata
ATTTTGTTTGTCATTTGCTTTATTATCAAAAGTACTTTACATATGACTTATCTTTTTTTATATTTACACTAATTTTTCAAATAAAACGAATGGTCAAACGTTGCAAATAAAAAGTCAAAAACGTCATCTATTATGGGACGGAGGGAGTACATTATAAGCTTAATCATCCAAAGCATAATGATAATGTGACAGTCTGACAAACACGTATAGTCTGAAAGGTCTGCGATAGTTTAGTTTTAATTTTCGGCTGGAAAGCCGCAATGAGACTTATCATTGCGTAGATATATTAGTAAATATTTCAGTGACATGTATAAGTCCATACCAAACGACGACGTAACGTACGTGACAGTCTCTCTCTCTCTCCTGACGGCGACTAAGTATCAAAAGAAAATCCACAGCCAATTTGCCTTCACTAAATAATACAGGTTCAATTTGCCTTCACTAAATAATACTACATTACTACTTCATTTCATAACATGTGACTATGTGTATTGTCAGTATGCATACCTAGGAAGTAGGAAATACAAAACTATAGTGATGTTTGATAGAAATTGGATCAAATTCAACGCCATTTTGATAGGTTACAATTACATCCGTCTGATAAAAAACAGCCATAATCCAATTCGAAAGAATTGCTACGCGAACCTGACAGAGGAAGAGTCTTCTTATTTAGCATGAGACTGATTCGTTGGGGATGCATTCACACATCCTCTTCAACGAAATGAAAAGCAATCAAACCTTGAAACGGAAGGATCACACATGTGGTGGTAGAATAGACCCAAAAGGCCCACGCAAATTAGGCTTGAAACACAAGGAGAAAATCTCAAAAATCATGTGTTCCAAGAAACCGAAACGTCCATCGCTGCAGAGCTAGGCATGCAAAAGTTTTGAGAGTGTATTATTGGCACAAGTAATTAACAAATTATTAGACTTGACTTGCATATAAGATGATTATTAGGTGAGGACCATGGGGGGTGAGTTTGTGTGGCTGGATTAGGTTTGACAGCTATTGTGACATGAAAGGTGCAACTACCCCCCTCTGCTTGTAGTATCATGTACTATGGCTCTGCATATCATACCTGTTATAGGTTTAGTGCAGATGAGCTCAAACTCTTGTTCCATCTTGAGAGGAATCCCCTACCTTCCAAGATTACTAACCTAACAAGTAACAACAAGCTCCATGTTGGAATGTTGCACAGCTGTTCAATTGTACTTGGGTGTGGTTTTTGCTCGACCGTATCATCAATTTGTCACCAACCATTTGCTACTATACTACTCGCACTAGATGAAAATTTTCACATATGATTGCCTGACCAAATTAAGGTGCATGGTACACCTATTAGTATTACACATCTGCAAAAAAAAGGGGGGGTTAAATTAGTGAGGGGTAAATGTCACCATCCTACACCTTTTCTCTCTCTCCCCTTCTCTGTGTTCAATGGCAGACAGGTAGACAGCAACAGTCCATAGAAATCGCGATCGCAAATGCAGTACCACACTAGACGTCGCTTTCCTCTCGGCAAATTCAAAGAGCTTAAGAGATGTTTTTGTGTAGTTGTGCGTGTGACTTTATTGTGTTGTGTTGTATAATTGTTCACATCGCACATATTCTTCGTCCAGCGGCAGCGCGCCATCTGCGAACGGAATGAGCAAATAATCGCAGAAGAGAAGAGGAGAGGAGAGGAGAGGAGAGAATCGTTGCGTGCGAGTTGGTGGGTGAAAGGAGGCGTCTGTCTTTACAAAATCATGGGCGATGGTGGCTGCTGCTTGTTGACATATAGGAGTATCTGGTAGGAGTAGGACGGGGTGGGTCTGTTGATTAGGGCCGACTCATGCTCATGCGTGACTTTTTGGAGGGCAAAAAAAAAAATGAGTGGAAATCGATGGAAGCGTGCCGTCGCGCCACTGTGTTGTTTCTGAATATAGATTTGACTGTCATCACCAGCACGCATATGTCTGTACCACCTCCGTTTCAAAATATAACGGGATGAAACACATTTATTCAAATTTATCTTAATAGTACAACGTTCGTTCAAATTGATAATAGCGTCTAATTCTACGTGATTGTTATATTTCGAAATGAAGAGAATATTTTTCTGACAGATAGAACATGCACTTGATGCACGCGCACAAGTGTGTCTTGTTGATTAGGCCACATTCCGTGTTTTATACTACATTCGTCTCAGAATACTTGTCGCTTTGAGTTTTTGTTTGTAACGTTTGATGTTTCGTCTTATTCAAAAAATTTTGAAATTATTATTTATTTTGTTTGTGATTTGCTTTATTATCAAAAGTACTTTAAGTACGACTTCTTCGTTTTTATATTTGCTCTAGTTTTTTAAATAAGACGAATGATCAAACGTTATAAGAAAAAAATGAAAGTGACTAATAATTTAGAACGGAGGTATTAGTAAAAAGGATTAATTCAAGCCCAAATTTTGAAATTTCAGACTGATAGCCGGTGACGGTTATGCCAGATAACTGATCAGAAATCCGGAATAGTCATAAGTTCACTTTAAAATACACATCTTATCACTCCCATTTTACTGACCCTTTTTTTATTAAAAAAGAAGAAAAAAATGTGTGCGCTTCGAGTCGGAGCAGCACCAGCAATCAAACACGCTGCAGCGACGCCCCACTCGCGGTAAAAGCAAGAGCATTTCTTCGTGCTTTTCCTTGGCCGTCCTAGGGCCATATTGCTCAGTCGTGCGTGTGTCCCCGGCTCGGTCGCCGCGGTGCCCAGGCGCACATGCAGCGTGCCAACCTTCGCAGCGAAGCAACGCAACGCAACGCCACGCCAACCTCGCGCGTTGTACGGGGACGCCGAGCCACCGGGCACGCCGCACTTGGCTGGGACCGTTTTTTTTTTTTTTTTTTTCTGTTTTAAAGCTCGCCTTGCGGCGTTCACATGGACACGGGACCATCTCTTTCTTTTTCGGCGGCGCTTCGTTCCTCGCTTCGGCTCGATTTCCTATAGATAACTGTTCAACTCAGTATAACTGAATTTGATCGAGTAGTTAATTGATTATAGTGCATATGAACATGTTCTTTTGATCAATGGTTATAGTCTTGATCAATGGTTATAAACGACTATAGTGCATATGAACATGTTCTTTGATTGATTTATGGTTAAGGCCCTATTTAGTTCCTACACAAAACATTTACACATTGTCACGTCGAACATTTAACACCTGCATGAAGTATTAAATTGAATTAAAAAAAATAACTAATTGTATAGATCGCGACTAATTTGCGAGACGAATCTTTTAAGTCTAATTTCTCTATAATTTGACAATGTGTGTGTGCTATAAAACATTTACTAATGACGGATTAATTAGGTTTAATAAATTTTTTTCGCTTTACTTACGGATTCTGTAATTAGTTTTTTTATTAGTGCTCAAACATCCCATACGACATCCTATAAAATACCTGATGTGACATGCCAAAACTTTACTCCCCTGGATCTAAACTTTACACGCCAGTTGTACATGTGTTGTATAATTGGGTTGTACACATAGGGATACTCTTTGTCATATGCCCATGCGTGATGAGTGCGCGCGTCGTGTGTGTGTACGCGTGCATCTGCGCGATTGCACCGATCGAGTTACTATTATTGCTCAGCAGCATATATATGGCATTGCGTGCTGTTGCGATCTTTAGCATCTCCTGGATACAGGCAACAGCGTTAATGCGCGTGATACGATCTCTCACAAAATTGAATTACTGGCGATCACGTTTTAAAAACTACCATAAACAGAAATATCATAATTCACGCGTACCAAAATACAAATCACTGCCCATATCGCCCTCACATACAAATACAAATGGTTAGGGCCCCTTTGAATCGCAGGGTAGAAAAAACGGAGAATAGGAAAACACCAGGATTCTGACAGGATTTGAAGTGTAAAACAGAGATTGCAAAACACAAGAAAAACATAGGAATAGTCGTTTGATTGGAGCGCAGGAAAAAATGCAGGAATCGGATGAGAGAGATAGACTCAAAGGAAAATTTCCAAGAGGTTGAAGCTCTTGCTAAATTTCCTCCAAAATCCACATGCAATGTGCCATTCCATAGGAATTTCATAGGATTTGGAAAGCTTCATTCCTTTGAATCAAAGGGCCAAATAGAAAAATTTCCTATAGATTTAAATCCTATGAAATTCCTACATAAATCCTTTGATTTCAAAGGGACCCTTAATGTTATTTCAAAGTGTGTTTGTGAACTCACTATTGTGAGAAAGCTTTTGGACGATTTATTTTTTTAAATAATGAGCTGTAGCTCGTTGAGCAAAAGCCGAATTATTCCATTATATTTTAAAAAAATCGCTCTAAATAAATACAAAACGAAAACAACCCTGAAAATTTAAGTTTTGCAACGAGAAAAAAACAACCCAAAGCGTGGCAGCGGCGAAGCCAGCTGGCACCAGCGAACCCGCGTCCCCGGCGCTATAAATACCCTCGCACCCGACGCCTTTCCCCCACCTCCACACGAGCACAAGCAAAACATCCTCTCTCTCTCTCTCTCTCCATTATTCCTCCGCCTTCTAGATCCTTCTCTCCGCCGCGCCGCCGCCTCCGCCGACGACCAGCCACCGAATCGAAGTGATGGCCGCCGCCGGATCTAAGGCCCTCGCCATCCTCGCCGTCCTGGCGGTCGCCGCCATCTCCGCCGTCTCCGCGGCCGACGCGCCGGCGCCCAGCCCACCTCCGCCGCCGCGCGCCGCGACGCCCCTCGCCGCGGCGCTCGTCGCCTCCGCCGCCGCCTTCCTCTTCGCCGCCATCCGCCACTGAGCCCCGTCCCGTCTCTCCGTCGATGGGAGATCCGGCTAGTGCCGCCTTCGCCTAGATCTACTATTTTTCTATTTATCACCATTATTATTATTGTTATTATTACTGCCATCGCTAGCTAGCGAAATTTGTTGGTTATTATTATTATTATTATTATTATTCGTGTCTCATTTTGCTCCAGATCTGCCGCTACTAGTACTAGCTAGTGCTTGATCTGTGTTCATTTTGTGTGGGTGTGTGCTTGTAGATACTCTCATCTGAGTGTTCTTCCGCTACTGATTACTAGTAGTATATTATTACTGCTTCCATTTCATTCTCAGTTCTATCTTTTCTGCAATTAGTTTTTTTCTTCTTTTTTTTTTCGTTTTATTAAGTACTCCGTACGAATCTGTGTTGCGATTTCCGAAATTTACTGATGCGCTCTGAGTGAGACGAGATGCTCATCGTCGAGATGCAGTTGGCGAAGCCGCCATTTGTGATGAGCGAATCGTCAGATCTACGCTGTTTTTTTAGCTTTGTGCTTATTTTATTTTATCGGCAAGTGCATTCTGGAAGATAGTGCGCGTCTTCTTTTCTGTGGAATGTTGTTTGGGGGGCCAATTCTTTATTTGCCACTGCAAATCTTTCAGGATTATTGTTAGATTTGGACAGTGATACCCCTGGAACATGCGTGTTGGCGTGGGGGATTAGGAGATTTTAGTTAGGTTAATATATAATTTAACACTAGAACTAGTAGTTTATCGTTTCCATTTCTGCTTGTTCAAATAGAACATCTGGTGTGATACTGACCAATGACCAGCTATATATATAATGCCGGCACATCGATTTGATCAGGGATTTGATTAGTGCAAAAATTCTGAAGGCAAAGTCGAAACTCCAATTGATGATTTAGACATTAGACCTTGTGCTGCAGAATGGATGGAATCCATTAATGTTTTGGGTAGAGAATTTGCTGACTTCTGTTGCTTCACTACAAGCTCTGCCTTTAAAATATGGGCTCTGCTTTCACAATATTGGCGCATGATACGTTCCTAAATGTAAGAGGAGTGATCTCTTATTTTTTTTTTAATGGAGGGAGTAATATAAAAAATAAAAATAAAATGGAGTGGTAAGAGTAAACAAGAAACAAAAACTAGCGAGTAAACAAAGAACAATGATACTCAATTGATATGATTGTTGCTCATGAGGTGCCATGGATTTTCTTCTCATTTGGACCGACTGACCGGTAGTTTGGACGGACTTGTTGAGTTTGACTGGGCCGGACCTGCCCTGCATCTGCATGCCCCATTGCCCCGCTGTCTCCTCTTTTCATCTCTCGCACAGTAACTATGTCGCCTTGCATCGTTGAAAAGAAAACAACGTTGTCCTTGTGCTCCAAGGAGTGCATTCTATGGATACTGAGATTTGGGGTGTGTTTGCAATCCCATGTTACCAACCCCTCTCTCTCGTTTTCCGCGCGCACACTTTTCAAACTGCTAAACAGTGCTTTTTTTGCAAAAAGTTTCTATACGAAAGTTGCTTTAAAAAATCAAATTAATCTATTTTTTTAAAAAAAATCAGCAAATACTTAATTAATCACGCGCTAATGGACCACTCTGTTTTCCGTGATCACTGTTCCGGATGGGAACCGCTTCTAGCGAACACAGCATGAAGTGGAAACGGACAGAGCAAGAAAGGAGAGGAAGCAAACACACTGTACTCCAATCCCAAACCGTCGTCGTGTACACGTGATCGAGGGAACCTTGATTTGGGGTCGCCTGTAAGGCCCTTCACAGTGTATGTACGTGACGAGTTACCTTCTCCTGCCACGTCGGACTCGTGCTTATATGTACGTGACGAGTTACCTTCTCCTGCCACGTCGGACTCGTGCCTACGTGTCGACGAGTCTCGCGTGTCTGCTTAGCCGCTCGCCTCCTATCTGGGAGACGAGTTTCTTCGTTGCACGCAGCGATGGCGCGCAGCGCAGGAAACCCCCTCCGTGCTTGCGCTGTGCAGGTCGTTGCTTCTATTCGCCGCTCCCTCGCACCACCACGAAAAGTGAATCCGCAAAATCGCCCTCCCACCCCACCAATTCTTGTTCTTGCCTCCCGCGTCTATATTTGGTCATTCTTGCGTTCGCATCCTCGCTCCCATGTTCGAATCGTCGCTCCTGTCCAGCTCCGTGTGTGAGGCGCGCTCCCTTATTGATGCGCCAACACGGATTGGGGGAGAACCGGCGCGGTGGATGGACGAGGAGAAGTGGTGTGGATTGGGGAAGAAGCGGTGCGGCGGCTTTAGAGGGAGAAGCGGCTTGGCGGAGGAGAAGCGGCGTGGGGATGGGGAGGAGAAGCGGCGGATTTAGGGGGAGAAGCGGTGCCGGTAGGGAGGAGAAGGGGCGCGGGGATGGCGAGGAGAAACGATATAAAGTTTTAATAGGTTTGATAATAACATATAACACAAGGGCTGACATATAAATAGATAGGGGCTGAAATGCAAAATATGTTTTGGAGTGGTTACCATTGTGGGTTGTGTGACCTTTGTGTGGTTCTATCCTACGTGACACCTTGAGACCACTGTTGCTTGTGGCTTGCATTGTACATGCCCTAAGGCTCCTGCTTTCTGTTTCACTTCACTTTTCTTGGTTTGCTTTCTTCGTCTTTTTCCTAATCTGTGGGACTCCGTGAGGAGAAACTCGGCAGGACTGCTTTCAAGGGGAAAAAAAAGCAACGATACAATCCATCCTATTTTTTGAACCTGGTGAAACAGTGAGTGCAAGCGTGTGGCGCGACATCATTTTCCATTATACTCCCTCCGTCCAAAAAAAACAAACCCTGGGTTTCCGTGTCCAACTTTGACTGTCCGTCTTATATGAAATTTTTTTATAATTCGTATTTTTATTGTTGTTAGATGATAAAACATGATTAATACTTTGTGCGTGACTTGTCTTTTTAATTTTTTTCATAATTTTTTCAAATAAGACGGACGGTCAAACGTTGGGCACGGAAACCAGGGTTTGTCTTTTTTTGGACGAAGGAAGTACTGTTTAGGGCTCCTTTAATTTGGAACAAAAGATTTTGATAATACAGGAATAAAAGGAACATAAGATTAAAATGTTCCGTAGTACTAAATCCTGCATGAATTGCAAACACCTGAATTTGATAGGCGATACTATGTTTGAATAGCTCACAGAAAAATAACACGCGAATTCGGAAGAATCATAGGGTGACAAAGGCCCCTTTCGCTTTAGCTCTTTGGCTGAGCCGATCGGTGCCATCGAAAACACGATATTAGCAAATTATTAATCAAATATTGAATAATATAAACTTGAACAATAAATTAATTTGAGGATTTTTAAGAAACCAATGTATAGAAAGATTTTTATTAAAACATAATTTAACAAATCTAAAAATGTACTTACGACAAATAAGGGAATAGCTCATCTCTGCATCCAAAACAAAGGGGAACAAAGTGAGGAATTGCGTTGGACTTCTTAAAAGGGAACAAAATAAAATGACTTTTGAGCTCATGTGCCTAATTGTTGTGTTGAGGTACAGGAATGCAGTCCTATGGAATTAGGCAACCTCCAATCCAGTGTTCCAAACAACCTACTTTGGGAAAAAATCCTTCAAAATTCAAAACAATACTTCCCTGAGTTCATATGATTTCAGGGAAACAAGCCTTAAGCAACAGAGTCCACGATTCCAACACAAATGAAATGGTGTAGGGACTGTTTGGGAGAGTTTCTAGCAGCTGCAGCTTCTCATTAAATCTCCAGCTGCCAGAAGCTTCCCCCAAACCGTTCATATTTCTCTAGCTGCCAGAAGCTTCACCAAATAGTTCATATTTCCACTTAGATTATGATAAATTGTAGTTGTAGAATTCAGAAAATGAAATAGAAGTTAGAAGCTAGGTTTTCTAGTTTCTCCAGATTCTCATCAGCTGCTTCTCATAATTTTAAGCTCCCTAAACAAGACCATAGTTATGTTGCATTAAGTGATGTGACAATCATAAAAGCAACTGGATACCAAGTGTCAAAAATAAGTTTTTGGTAAGAAGATCGTTTAGGGTTGTCAGGTAAGAAAATGAACAGAGCATGTGTCTATTTCTCAACTAACGATGGACCTACTGGAAGTTAATCCTGTCAAATTCTTTGTAGCTTTCGATCGTATTAGAGAGAGACAAAATTGACAACTAAGAGAAAAAGACGTTTACAGGAAGAAACCAGTACACTCCAAACAAAAAATTCCGGTTCCAAACGGCATCAGCTCGTCCCTCGCTATCTTTTTTTATACTTCACTGTTTTGTATCGGAATTCTTTGATTACTTCACTGTTTTGTATCGGAATTCTTTGGCGCTGGAAGTGCTAACCACTGAATGACACGACTTCACCGTCTGCAGAAAAAAAATACTTTATCTATTTAAAATATAGTAGTAATCTAGTGCTCTATTTAGATTCGTTGTACTAAGTAATGTATAATCTGATATAAAGTTGCTGAAGTATATTTTAGCAGAGAGTAAATAGTGCATACAGTTCTTCATGTAACTCTTCTTCTAAAGTTAGCAACCTTGATTAGTACTCCCTCCGTCCCATTTTGATTTTTTTGATTGTACTGTTTGACCACTCGTCTTATTTAAAAAATTTGTGCAAATATAAAAAACGAAAAGTTGTGCTTAACGTACTTTAGATAATAAAGTAAGTCACAAATAAAATAAATAATAATTCCAAAATTTTTTGAACAAGACGAATAGTCAAACAATGCAAGTAAAAAGTCAAAATCCCTTATATTATGGGAAGGAGGGAGTAGTCTATAGTGGAATTAATGCATACATTTAAGCTCCTTTCTTCAATAGAAGTGTTTTTGCACTTTTTTTTTGAAAATATCTGAGCAAAAACAACGCTAGCTTAGCTTAGCTTAGAAGAAGTGGAGGATGCACTTGACCAATACGACCTAATTATCCTATTGACCGAGATCGGAGATGTGTCGTTAAATTTCTACGTTTGCAAGTTACTAAAGGCCTCTCTAGATAAGGGTGTGTTTAGTTCACGCTATAATTGAAAGTTTGGTTGAAATTGGAACGATGTAACGGAAAAGTTGAAAGTTTGTGTGTGTAGAAAGTTTTGATGTGATGGAAAAGTTGGAAATTTAGAAAAAAAAAAGTTTGGAACTAAACTCGACCTAAGTTTAGATTTACTGGTTTAGTCAAGTCAGTTTTTTTCAGAAGCAAATAGATTCAAAGTCCTAAATTTAACAGTAAAGTTTCCCATACACCTTACATAAGCTTAAAAAAACTACCCATTTATTTAAGCTTAGACTTTTCTGCTCCTAAACTGGCTTATAAATATAAACAAATATTTTCTCCGTTTCATAATATAAGTCTTTCTATCATTGTCCACATTCATATAGATATTAATGATATGCCTATATTCATTAACATCTATATGAATATGAACAATACTAGAAAGTTTTATATTATGAAACGGATGGAGTAGGACCTCAGTTTGAAATAAGCTTTTTTAAAAGTACAACAAAATTTAATAATATTTGGTATGATAGTATATAGTTATTTTTGTTCGTTTCATAATTTTTGTATAAAAAAGATGCATTGATCACAGGTCAAATATTCCGAAAGTAAAATGGCCAGCAAAGCAATATGCCCTGGGATTAGGCGTGGCAGGCAGGCATCCCTTTCCAGCACCAAACTTTGGCCGTCCCTCCATCCAACCCCTCGTAACGGATACGCTGTCACCGTGGGCCCCCACCCGCACACCCTAATTTAAATCAAATTTGCTTCGCTGTTAAGCTCCCCCAGAATCCCACATAATCCGGAATTAATTAACGCGATTAATTAGCCGCAAATCTCAATCCAGGCTGTTAATGGAGTACTTACCTTTCCGCTATAAAAAGCCCCGAGACCCTCTTCCTCCTCTCCTCCCATTCCATCGCCGCCACCGCCTCCGCATCTCCAGCGCCCCCAAACCCTAGCTCTCTCCTCCTCCGCCGCCGCGCCGATCGATCAGGAGTAGCAATGGCCAGGTTCTCCGCAGCCGCCGTGATCGCCTTCGCCGTGGTGGCCGCGGCCGCGCTGGCCACCGTGGCGTCCGCCGCCGACGCGCCGCGGTGGCGGCCGTCTCGGCGCCTCTCTCCGTGTGCTGCGTCGCCGGCCTCCTCCTCGCCTTGCTCCGCCACTGAAGCGTTCTTCTTCCTCTGAATGCTTTTGCTTCAGATCTAGCAGTACAGTGGTCGTGCGAGTCTTACTTAGCATTTAGTATTAGAGCTTAGTAGCGATGATGACGTGTGCGTGTGGAGGCATTGTTTTTTGGTTGGATCTATGGGGTTTTACGGGTTGGTTTGGAGTGAGGAGGATTTGAGATGGGGATTATTAGTATCTGTTAGACTGTTACTACTACTGGTTTATTTATTTTGGTAGTCTTTTGGTGTGATGGGTTTGGGATCTGTGTATTTACCACTTGAGTACACTGTTCTGAGAGATCGTTATTGATATTATTATGATTATTATTATTACGTATTACTTCACTGTTGTTGTTATTATTCTGTATTTGTGATGCTATGTGATTAAGCAGGGTTCCCAATTCCAGTAGAATATAGTCAGATTTCGTGAAATCCGGACTTTTCGGACCTGGTCGAAAATACAAACCACTTAGTTTTTCTTGTTGAGTTCAAATAAATCTAAACTGAACTTTAAAATTTTGACAAAAAATGATTCACAGTTTATCGGTTTTACGACGGATTCTGCGAATTCCCGATGGGATTTTGATTCGGTATCGGGGTTGTGAACCTTTGGCCTAAGGGTGTTTGGTGGAACGATCTGGAATGTGTGTGGTGTGGTGTTGTGTTGGGGACCCGACACGAGTCGCACGCCGGGATGAATGAATGAGTGAGTGAATGATGGAAGGGAAAGCGATTGAAAATAGTCTGGCCTGGTCGGCCTGCGTCAAGGTTAAGCAAGCATTAGCAGTTGCACACACACAGCTGAGCCTGAGTAGAAGAATACTTCCTCCGTCCCACGATATAAAGGGATTTTGAGTTTTTGGTTACAACGTTTGACCACTCAAAACGAAAAGTTGTGCTTAAAGTATCGTGAATAATAAAGTAAGTCACAAATAAAATAAATAATAATTTTAAAAATTTTTAATTAAGATGAGTGGTCAAACGTTGCAAGCAAAAACTCTCTTATATTGTGGGAGGGAGGGAGTAAGATGGTTGTGCCGTTGCGGGGGTGGTCCCCGCTTCACATGGGAGCAGTTGGTGTTCGTTGTTGTGACAGAGGTCCACACCTGGCTCTCGTGCAGTCTTCCCTCAATTTTTTTTTGGAATGCCAGTGCTAACTCTTTTCATGCCCTTTCTTTCGCTAATTCTTCCCATCTTGAATGACCATTTTTTCCTAATTCTAACCATCATTTACATAACTTTTTAAGACCATCCGCCGTACTGATTCCCACATGAAAAATTTACACGCATGCTATCTACAAAGGCAAATCTTATTGAATTAACTCACTGAACAACCAAGTATAGAATTCAGCCAACAGTAAAATACTAAAATCATATACTCACATGTTTAAGATAACGGCATTTCACAAAGTTCTTGTTCGGATTCTTTGGGTTCCTCGATGTTCATGACTCTAGCTGCGTCCCACATAGTGGACATCTCCCCAAGGGTAACTCACCAGTGCGGCGACGAACCACCGAGGATGAAGCCGAGCCATCCATCTTTCAGCACCGCTCGCCCGCTGCAGCCACCAAAGCCACCGCCTCTGGTTCACTCACCGTCACCCTCACCGAAGCTGTTCGCTGGTCAGGATCACCGCTGCCCTCGCCGAAGCTAGTCGCCGATCTGGGCTGCCGCCACCGCCTCCTCAGTCGCAGGCTAGGGTTAGGTTGGGATATGTGGTGCGGCGATGAGACCGACTGGGTCTGGTTCGACTTGACCTAGTCGGGATAACGTCGTGCGCCACCAGGGGCATTCTCAGCAAATCGAAAGTCCTCTCACATTTTTTCCTCCAAAAATAATAAAATAATGCTCCAAGTGTCTACAAGCTAATTATCACATTTTGGTAGTGCCCTACAAAATTCGTGATCTTACGGCGTCCACCGGCTAATTACATGTTTTTTGGATGTCCTATAGCAAATTTTGCCCTCTTAGTAACTGTGCTCAACTCTAAAAATACTTAGGGTATGTTTGGTTGGAAGGACTAAAACTTCCTTCACTTTAGTCCCCTTTAGTCCCTAATGTCCCAAACAGGGGTAACTAAAAGGGACTAAAAGTGCATTAGTCCATTAGTCCATATGGGAGGAGCTTATAGGGACTAAGGCTGTGTTCGGCAGCCCCTCATACCAACCCATCTCCCTCGTTTTTCGCGCACACGCTTTTCAAATTGCTAAACGGTGCGTTTTTTTGCAAAAAGTTTCTATACGAAAATTGCTTAAAAAACAATTTAATCCATTTTTGAAAAAAAATTAGAAAATACTTAATTAATCACCCGCTAATCGCTGCTCCGTTTTCCGTGCGGGCACTTAGGTTGGGAACCAGGGGTTCCGAACACACCCTAAAGTTGCTTCTTTCCACCCACTGCCCCCTCACACAACCCTCTCTTTGCATGGTTTTAGGGGTAACATGATCTTTGTATAGTGCAATTAATAACCTTAGTCCCTTTTAGAGCAAGTATAATAGTAGGCTGTAAGCCGACTAAATGCTGAGGTGGAGGAGAGAAGAGAGGAGAAGCAGGCTGTAAACTTACAACCGGCTTGAACAAAAAACCAAGAAATTTTGTGAAAGAGACAAGTGGGTCCTATATTAATTATAAAGAGCTAACTATTATCTGGGTAAACTGAGAGAAGACTGCAAAGAACCGTATAGCCAACAAGTCGGCTATATTATTAGCCTTGCTCTTAGTCTCTACATCCAAACAATTATGGACTAAAGTTTTTAATCGACTAATTTTAGTCCTAGGACTAAAGGATCCAAACACCACCTTATATTCTGTGACGGAGGGAGTAGTACTGAAGGAGTATGTTAAGGGATTATAGAAGGTACAGATGTTAGCTATCGTACAAGTTACTCCTATAGTCGACTATTGTTGACGTACATAGGAATTTTTTTGAGTAAATTTCACAAAACTACATGTATTTTGCACAATTTATCACAAAACTACAGATTTAAGATCTTGTTTCACAAAACTACAGATTTAGTATGCCCGTTTATCACAAAACTACAGGTACTTTGTACAATCTATCACAAAACTACAGATTTAAGAACTTGTTTCACAAAACTATAGAATTAGTGTATTCGTTTATCATAGAACTACACATTTAGTGTCTTCATTTATCACAAAACTACAAATTTAGTGTCTCCATTATCACAAAACTACAGGTTTTGACAATGCTAAAACCTGTAGTTTTGTGATACTGAAGACACTAAACCTGTAGTTTTATGATAAATGAAGATATTAAATCTGTAGTTTTGTAAAACAAGTTCTTAAATCTGTAGTTTTGTGATATATTGTGTAAAATACCTGTAGTTTTGTGATGGACGAAGACATTAAATTTGTAGTTTTGTGAAATAAGTTCTTAAATCTGTAGTTTTATGATAGATCATGCAAAGTATATGTAGTTTTATGAAATTTACTCATTTTTTTCAGAATAGTCGGCTATACCATTGAACTTGCTCTTATAGCTTCTATCGCCACGAAGCTCTATTCAGCTTTTGTTTCTTGTAACAACTAAAAGCTACTTCCTCCGTTTCACAATATAAGTCATTCTAGCATTTCCCACATTCATATATGTCTAGATTTATTAACATCAATATAAATGTGAAAAATGCTAGAATGATTTTCATTGTGAAACGGAGGGAGTAGTATGCTGTTAGGATAGCGAAAGCAACATATCTACATCCGTGCCAACACCTGGACGCTGAATGGCGTCAATTACTATTTACTACCAAACTAGTAGCTTATAACAATGCATGTGCTTAGAGGGATACTTACCAACGAATAACTGTCTTAGACATGTCACATAGGATAAGAGAGGTGCTAGATGCTTATGTGTTAAAACTAACCAGGATCAATTTAATAGGACAAGTGAAGAGTCAGGCACGAAACACGTCTCTCCGGTGCCCATATGCCATCAGACACAATCGGGCGACTAACAGCCACGTTTTCCATGTTCCACAATCATGTGTCTTACTGAACAATGCTCAAGTGCAAATGAAGCAGAAGTACCAAATTTGCTAATTGGAATGCGCAGTAATCAGGAGTATATGTACATCAGTTACATATGGCACCTAGAAATACAGAATCGATGGGCATGCCACCTTAATTTGACAGAATTCTATCTTGCCAATCTTTATCATTCGCGTTCAATAAAGAGAATTCGTTCACGAGAGAGAAGGAGAGGGAGAGAGCGAAAGTGTCCGTACCTACAGCTCGTCATGTGCTTTCGCCTTACCAGTGGTAGGGGGCTGGTGCTCAAGCAGATAGCGAGCAGCTAGTGATGCTTGCAAGGCTGCACCGTAGGGCAGGGCGTCTTCGTTGATGGTGAAGTAGGGGGAGTGGTGAGGCGCCTGCGGTCCGCGAGTCTCGTTGTACATGCCCAGGAAGTAGTAGTAAGTTGCAGGAATCGCATCAGCGTAGAAGGCAAAGTCCTCGGCACCCATCAGTGGCTGCTTGTCCCTGACATTCTTGGGGCCAACCATCTCGCTAGCTACCTTCACAAAGAAATCGTGGAGCCCCGCGCTGTTGATTGTTGGAGGGAAGAAAGGGCGGTCTTTGTCGAGGAAGTCTACGACAGCATTGCACCGCTGCACGGATGCTTGTGACACAATGACCTGACACAAGAAAAACGAACATGAGGGCAGCTCAGAACGTCTGCAAAGCATCTGAATTGTGATTTACCACAAATGATTTAAATCATAAAGGTTCTAGTCAGTATTGCACAGATACTGGTGAGAACTTTTCAACGGATAATCAAAGGTTGGACATGTAAACTGCGTTTAAAATGGGCTGATGGAGTTCGCTAGTCTCTCTAGGCTTGGGGTAGTTGAGGTTGAGATTTTGACTTGTTCTCTCTTGTTTTGTTTTTATTTTCTTTTCTTGCTTGTGCATTACTGGACCAGGTTGCTCATATTTATCTTTAGTTGTTTTCAATTCTACTCCCTCCATCCTCTAATATAAAGGATTTTGATATTTTACTTACACTATATTTGACCATTCATCTTATTTAAAAGAAATTAGAATTATTATTTATTTTTTATGTGACTTACTTTATTATCCAAATTATTTTAAGCACAATTTTTTGTTTTTTATATTTACATAAATTTTTTTGAATTAGATGAGTGATCAAACAGTACAAGTAAAATTTTGGGTAGTCTTTTGTTTCCAGACGTTTTTGCAGGATGGTCCGGTACATGGGTCTCGCCGTCTCGCGTGGTCGCATGTGGTTTTGGTAGTTGCGGTTTTGCTATACCATTTGCAGGAAGATTGGGGTAGCTGCATGCATTTAGCTGCCGACCTGGATGCCACCAAACAAACGTGGCTGGCATCACTTCGCTAGCTCCACCTCCACTGCTGATATTGATTGTTGAATCTTGAATGGTGACGCTACTAGTGTCTCCATTAAGCTAGGGAATTTATTCGTTAATTAGTTCATCAATATAATTCCAGCCAATTATGCACTTGCTTAATTTTTTTTGATCTGTAAAATAGTGGTGTGATACTTATGTTAATTATGGTGTAAATGGATCACAAAATTCATGTGTTAACTTAACTATGGGCATCATAACAGCTATTAGGTACTCCCTCCGTTTCACAATGTAATACTTTCTAGCATTGTCCATATTCATATAGACATATATATGAATCTAAGCAATATTAGAAAGTTTTACATTGTGAAACGGAGGAAATATGTCGTAAGCTATCACTACCTCCGTACCAAAATTTAGCATCTTGAGATCGAATTAGCCACATCCTATTATTATTATGAATCTATGCAGGGGTTTATTTAAATCCGTAGTGCTGTAAAATATCCAATCTAGTTGTAGGTGTTATATTTTGGGACGCTAAGAGCATCTCCAACAGCCTCTTCAAATTGAACTCTCCAAACACTCATATAGTCAACTCTCCATCTGATTTAGCTAGTTACACTAGTAACTCGCTCCAACAGTCTCTCCATCTACCATCCCCACTATAAATCTATGACAAATAGGACTCATATGTCAGCCTCTACTATCCTTCTTCCTTCTCTTCCACACCAAATTTCCCCATTCATGTGCTACTGCGGTACTGCCTCCTCCTCATGTACTACTGCCTCCTCCCCACGCCATCTACCTCGACGGCGATGGCGGCGGAGGCTTGCGATGACGACGACGACAACCTGTGGAGGCGGCGGAGGTCACGTGGTTGGCCGACAAGCTGCCGATCCGCGACGGGCTCCGTTCATCTCATCTTGGGGCACGGTGGCGGCGGGGGCGAGCCCGCCCAGCTGCGTGGTGGCGGAGGCTCGCGACGACGATGACTTGTGGAGGCGGCGAAGGTCACGTGGTCGGCCGCCAAGCTGCCAATCCGTGACAGGCTCCATTCATCTCCTCCTGGGGCACGGCGGCGGCGGGAGCGAGCCCGCCCAGCTGCGCGGCGGCCACCGGCAACAGCTGGTGAGACAAGCGCCGCGCGTGGGCGCTCGACGCCGGCCACCCTCTCTTCGCCTCGCCCTCGCCCTCCGCCCCAAATCCGGTCGGGCGCCTCACCACCCGGGCCCGATTGCTTCCTCCTCACGGTGGGCGCTGCTCTTGGGGCTCCGGCGCGCGGCGAGCGGGGCGGCGGGGAGGGGCGCGATGGACTCCGAGAACGACATGCTCAACGCGACAACTCTGCCAGCGACGACTTCTACAGCTGCGGGGAGGCAAGCCCGTGCTCCCTGCGGCATCTGCGCCCTCTTGCCCAGCCTCCGGCTAGGGCTGTCAAAAAAAGCTCGAGGCTCGCGAGCTTTGTCGAGCCGAGCTCGAGCTACCAATGAGCTAGTAATATATGATTTTTTTTTGTTATTTAACAAATTAGGAAATCAAATATGTTATTTGTACACGTTATATTTACATCATATATTTTTTTATTCTTTTTTCCTCTTCTATTAATGAACTAGAATTAATTATTTTTTTAAGATTATCTTTGAAATATATATTATTTACTTTAAAAATCAAGCTCGGTAGTCGAGCTCGAGCCGAGCCTATCGGAAAGCTCGAACATTTTAGGCTCGGCTCAAGCTTGTATCGAGCTCGAGCCAGGCAGACGAGCTTGCTCAAGCTCGGCTCGTTGACACCTACCCTGGCGGTGGAACTCCCGAGGATCAGCCATTTGAGCGCCACGGCGGCAGCCGCGGCGAGGAGGAGCAGCGCGCCGCATCCATGGTTGTGTGTGTGCGGAAAGGAGATGGGAGGAGGAATGCGTGTGAGGCCACTGATGACTAATCATTTTGGCTGGCCAAATTTAGCTAGTGGGGTAAGGTTTTGGTCAGCCAGATGGTTAGCCACTGGTTTGAGAGGCTGTTGGAGGACGTTGTTTTGGCTAGAATGGCTAAAATTTGGCTTGGAGAGTAAAATGAGAGGAGGCGGCTAATAGCGGGTGATCGCCTGGAGAGATCACCCCCATCCCCTCTACACTACTTTCTTCCTTCCTATTCCTACTTCTCTTCTACTACACCATAAGTTTTTTAAAAATAAAAAACACAAAGTTGAAAAAATTTATGTATAGAATAGTATATATAAAATTTGAATTCAAATTTAAATTTAAAACGGGTACGTAAACTTTTGACTTATAAACTTTGGTCATAAACTAATACTGAATTCAAATTCAAATTTGAATCGGGTATGTAAACTTTTGACTTATAAACTTTTGATCTATAAACTTTAAGTGTAAACTTTAGAGTGTGTAAAGTTTAGGTGCATAAACTTACTAATAGAGGAAAAATATAAATATTTGAATTCGAATTTAAATTTGAGTCGGATATATAAACTTTGACTTATAAACATTCGCTTTACAAACTTTAGGTGGATAAAATATAGATGTGTTAAACTTTAGGTGTATAAATTTACTAAAGAGGAAAAGAAAAGAAAAACCGATCGCTGCGCCGCGATCGATCGTGCATTAGCCTTCTCGAATGGAGAGGCTATTGGAGATGCTCTAAGGCTGCGTTCGTTCCTCTGGGTTAGACCCAACCCTCTGGCACGGAAAACGGAGCGTCCATTAGCGCGTGATTAATTAAGTATTTGCTTATTTTTTTTCAAAATAGATCAATATGATTTTTTAAGCAACTTTCGTATAGAATTTTTTTTGAAAAAAACACACCGTTTGGTAGTTTGAAAAGCGTGCGCGCGAAAAACGAGGAGAGGGTTGGGAACCTTACTATCAAAACAGCCTAAGATATACTAGTAACCTTTACTTTTAGATCCCGTTTGAAAAAAAGGGAAAATTGCAAAAACCACCCCATAAATCACTTGAAGTTTGACATTCCACCTCATAAGTTATTTTGTTGCAAATGTACACCCACCTACTAATTTTTATGTAAACCACCCCAGTAAACATATGCTTAACCGAATCATATGTATTTTATAAGTGTGAGTGATTAATGTGGTTTTACTAAAATTAAATACTTCTAGAGTATTCTTGATATTTTTTTTGGTGAGACTCCACAAATAAATTGCAGACGAGAGCTTAAACGTCGTCGCACTGAGTTTCGCTATATGAAAAAAAAAGTTCAATCAAATATGGAAATAAAAGTCTAATGCAAACACTTGGACAATATTGACTGGCTAGCTTAGCCTGTGATAACCATACATCAGCGATAATAAACTGATTTGATTAAGTATATGCGCATTAGGGTGGTTTTGCAACAAAACTAAGTAGATGATGGGTATTTGCAACAAAATGACTTATGGGTGAAATGTCAAATTCAAGTGATTTATGGTGGTTTTACAATTTCCCAAAAAAAAAGGACAAAAAAAATACATGTGCTGATAAACACCAGGATGAAAATGGGCAAGGCCCAATTTGTCAGGCCCAGGGATCTGGTTTACGCTTCCAATCCTGGAAAGCGTAAATCTGTCCGCTCCCAGGGTGGGCCCACCACCCACCCGGCCGCCTCTGCCTCTCTCTCTCTCTCTCCAATTCCTCCTCGCCTCGGTTGTTTCGTCCCAGGAAACTCGATTCTGCTTCTGAATCGGATTTTCCCAGGGATTTCGCCGGCGGCTAGGATCGGGTCGGGGGTCCGCCATGGCCGACGTGTTCGAGGGCTACGAGCGCCAGTACTGCGAGATCTCCGCCTCCCTCGCCCGCAAGTGCACCGCTGCCTCCGCTCTCCAAGGAGGTACCCCCAAGAATCACATCTCCCAGTATTTTCTCTGTTAATCTTTGATGATCCGGGCTAATTTCTTTCCTTTCTGGCGGGTGTTTGATTTTCTCTGCAGAGAAGCTGAAGCAGAAGGCGTCGGAGATCAAGTCTGGCATCGATGGGGCCGAGGCACTGGTGAGGGGAAATTATCAGCTTTGCTATTTGCAATTTGCAAATAGATAAGAGTGATACTACTGTGACCTATTGATTTGGAAGACCTTGTTTGGATAATTACATTAATTTATTGTGAATCAAGGATGGATCGTTTGTAAGAGTATATGTTCCTGTACCAATCGCGAAGAGAATATCAGTTTGGTGGGATTATATTATTCAAGGGAGCATTTCTTTTTAATGATTTGATTTGTGCAGAAGTGGACAATTTTTTATGGGATTAGTTTACTGTGTGAGTTGAAGAAGAGATTACGTTGTGGTACTAGGTAGCTATATGTATGCGTAGTCATGTATGTTGCAGCATTTAGAATGCCACTTCTCTGTTACAGATAAAGAAGATGGATCTTGAAGCAAGGAACCAACAGCCAAGTGTGAGGGCTGGGCTGCTGGCAAAACTGAGGGAGTACAAGTCAGATCTTAACAACCTGAAAGGAACGTTGAAGAGGGTCACCACCGGTAACGCGCAGCAAGGGTCGAGGGAAGAGTTGCTGGAGTCAGGAATGGCTGAAACGTTGGGGGTATGCTGCTTATTCTGAATAGATATCATTCCTACTATGCAGGCGAATAAAATTCAGGGGGTGTTAGGTGGAGCGTGATTCACATGTTTTTTTTTTTCTTGCGTTTGAACTTTAGGCTTTAATGTCTGATATGATAACATGAAACACCTTTGTGTTCTATGCTAATTACGGTGGTTGGTGATAACATGAAACACCTTTTTGATCTATGCTAATTCTGATTGGTTCTTGTCAAAATTGTCCCATGAATCAGGATACCAGCACACTTTATGGCTCTGTTTTAATAGAATGATTGATGTATTGAAACGCTCAATCTATAGCTAAACCAGGGAGGTTAGGGAAAACAATAGATGGGGCTTAATTTGCCCCCAAATGTTCAGGGCATATACTGATGTAATTTCTTTTGATTTTCTTTTTGTGCAAATTTGAAAGGAATGCCAAGTGAATTATGTTAGTGTGAGCTTATAGAGTGCTTCATGATGACTTGGTGAGCAGACGCATCATATATATACTGACTCTGAATGAAAACATGCATAATGGCCATGCCATTGGTCAGATGTATGTACTATCATATTTAGTTGCATCTGACTTATCACGAGAATATTACTGTATTGCATCGATAAGTCAATTTTTCTTTTCAACCAGTATGAATGTCTAGGGAATGTTAGTAGATTTATACATATTTTACATAGTGCTAATATATATCTGTCAAAAGGAAGGCTGAGAACATAATCTAAAGAATCATATCATCTTGTAAAATCCATACTTTCAATCAAGCCTGATTCTATTGTACTAATAATCTCATACACATGTTGAGCTATTCATCTAAGTTTATTTGACTTATTAGTAACATAAGTTTATCCCTTTGCCAGTCAATAGCTATCCATCTAATGAAAGCACGATCATGTATTTTGATGTTCAATCATGCAGGTATCTGCTGATCAAAAGTCAAGATTGCTCAGGATAACTGAAAAGCAAAATAAAACAACCGATAGGATCAGAGATAGCCACAGAACTATGCTGGAGACTGAAGATCTTGGAGTCTCCCTCTTGCAGGACCTGCATCAACAGCGTGAACGTCTAATACATGCTCATGGCACAGTAAGTAACTATTTACTATAGTCATTCCCTGTTTGGATCAACTGCTTACTTTTTGTATCTCATTTATTTACTAATATGCTCATAATTCCCATTGATATGTAATTTGTATGCATTCTCTGATAGAAAATCATGTCTACCATAAATCTGTTCTGTATTGGTTGTTATAGGTTTCCATTCTAGTCTATTGACAGACAAATATGTATGTACATGATTTTGTGTGTACTCGTATGCGTTAAGCCTTTTCACACCAGTCTAATTAGTACTAGTGCTGGATTTTTACCTGCTCCTATAGGCTCCTTCCAATATACGCTTTACCTGTATTTTACTTGACTCATTGTATTTTATTTCATGCCATCCTTAACATCTTTTTACAATTTTATATTTTTCTTTGATGTTTCTATTTGAGTATACGGCGCTAGATAAAGAAATATCAGTTTGCAGTTAAATTATCAAATCCTTGTATAAAATACATAATCTCTGATGCTTTATCTTGGCGAGTTGATGATTTTTCCCCCTTCATCGTTTACATTACTGCCATTACTGGTGCCTCAATGGTGGTAACCTCAAACTCTGGTAGCATGAATTGAAAAGTGAGGCAACAATATGGAAGGTGTTAATAATGTTTCCACTTTTACAAGTAGTGATATAGAATTGTCCCATCAATATCAATTGGCCAGAGCACATAAACAATATGATGAACATCGTTCCACAGTAAATCATATTCGATTACTGTACATGGCCTTAGGCCTGAGTGTATCCTCCTTGTTTTTCCCTTGCCATTCATGTCTTTCTTCCCATTGCAGTTGGATAACGTGGATGACAACATCGGGAAGAGTAGAAGGATCATGGGTGCCATGGTGAGGAGGATGGACAGGAACAAGTGGATCATAGGTTTCATTATAGCTCTCCTTGTGTTGGTGATCCTAGTAATCCTGTATTTCAAGTTTGTGCACTGAGGGACTCCTTGACCATCCAAGGACTGATGAACTGTGTGCGTTCTTTGCATATTCGTTTTGTCTTATTTCTTTTTTTGGGTTTGGACGAAACCATTTCATGTGGTGGTTGTGAATGTGTTTTGGTCATGTAAAAAAAGTGAGAAGGTTTTGAGTATCTGATAGTTTCATGGATCAAATGGATTTTCATTTATAATTCTGGACAGCTAAATAAATGAGCAATTTTGTGCATCATGTTACACGTTTACTTTGCTGCCTTGAAAATCATGCACAAGATTATAGGTCCAATTTGCGAATGGTCCAAACTGGTACGTCACTACGTCAGTCGAAGATTACTGACTTGGGGCAAAGGATGTTAGGCGACGAGATCGAACATGTCAAGCGACAAAATTGAACACGAGATTTCAGTAAAAAAAAATTGAACACGAGATGATACACTCGAGAGTTTTTTTTAACGGGATTCACAAGTCCTATGAGAGGTCTTCGTAATAGGCTTCACAAGTCGTATGCAGTGGCGGACACACCCATTGGGTAGGGTGGGTCGCCGGTCCAGCTACAATCCGTATCGTCCCACATCCTCAAACCTTATTTTAGTCCTATTTTTAACACATTAGTTATCAGTCTACTATTAAATAATCAGATAAATCAAATATTTTAAGTAGTAACAAAAACATTTATGAAATTCGGGTATAAGTAGTACTATTTTGACCGTTTCTGATTTTGGCCATACATAAAATTCGATTTTCTTTCTATTTCTTTAGCGTATAACACAGTCTATAGTAAATAGTTAAATTGGTAAATATATATAAAAAAATCCATTTTACTCACTTGAACTATTTTGGCGAAGCACTTAAACCCCTAAATAATTTTTCATCTCGTTTTATACCCCCGAACTATTGAAAGTGGTTCCCTTAATGTCTAATAATATTTCTCATTTTTTTATCTCTCTACATAGAAATCATATACGTTTGTCCAACTACCAATTTTCATGATAACTTTCTCGATGTTCGTGCCTTGTGCTGATGCGCCAATGCCATGAACCAATGATTATGATTTGTGTGCGTTGTGCCATCACCTAATTAGGGTTAGCTCTGTCGCCCCATCTGTATTTTAAACCTGCGTCCACCACAGGTCGTATGTGCACTGTTAATTGAAAGGAAAGAATGGACATGTGCGCTGTGGTTGAGGGCTTCAAGTGCATGGTGACTCGGGTGATGCATGGAAGCTACAGTATATCGGGTGTTGTAGCACGCATATGCGATATATGCATATGTGCTGCCCTTGATTTGGTCAAGCTTATGAGTGAAGTGCATTTGTGTGGCTTTGGATGATGGAATAGCAGGCCGACATGGAGGCCCAGGTACACTGGCCCATAGGTTAGGCGGTCCGGCCTGGTCTGGGGGAAAAAAGTATACTTCGACTCCCTCAACTATGACCCGAGTATGATTTATGTCCTCCAACCACAAAACCAGGTATATCGACTCCTCCAACTATCAAAACCGGTGCAAACAATGCCTCTGGGTGGTTTTGAAGGTGGTTTTGGCTGACGTGACACCTACGTGGCGGTTTTGACCGGGTCTTTGTCCTACGTGACGCTTATGTGGCATTAGAATAAAAAACATTTAAAAAATGTGGGACCCACTGACATCCTCCCTCTCCTTCCCTTCTTCCTCCTCCCTCCCTCTCTCCCTTATCTCCCTTTCTCTCCCCCGGCCTGGTGGCGTCGTGGTTGTCGTTGCCTACTTGCCCATGGCCACCGGACACTGCACCGACCGCCGCTGCTCCCGACCACCGGCGAGCTCCAGATCCTCCCCCGTGCGCGGACGGACGGTGAGCTCCTCCCCACACGCGCACCCCCACCGCACCACCCCGCGCATGGACGGCCGGCGAGCTCCTCCCCCGCGATGGACGGCATGCGAGCTCTTCCCCGGGCATGGACGGCCGGCGAGCTCCTCCCCGCGCAGGACGGCCTGCGAGCTCTCTCCCCGGTGCCCCGTCGCCGTTGTCAGCTCCCTCCGCCATCCCGGCGCCGACGGCCTCCTCCTGCTGCGCGCGCTTCAGGAAGATCACATGGTGCTCGTACGCCGCTAGGCCGGGCTACCCTTGTGGAGGAGCTCCTCCAGGGCGTTGATGCGGATGCGAGCTTGTCGTCACCGGCAGCGGCGGCGGCGATCTGGCTGTCCGAGATCGATCGAGTCCAGGCGAACCAGAGCAATACGGGCGCCACCATCGAGATCGATCCGACCTAGCTAGCCCGAAACAAAAAAAAAAATCAGCAAGATGAGATCATTGAATGAATGGAATTCTTTGATCACTTCCTGTACGTCGAAGCAAAATCAAAGGCAATGAAGGCTAGCTCGCCGGCGCCCCGGGAAGCAGCATTTGACTGCAGCGCGGCGGGGGCGCAGCCGGGGGATGGACCCTATCCTCACCTCTACGGCACGGCGCTCTCACCGGGTAGACGAGCTCCCTCTGCCGCTCCCGCCGTCCGCGATCCTGCTTTCGCCACCCAGACCGTCGCCGGCTTCCACCACGCTCGAACTCAGCTGTGCCGAGGGGACGGGACCACGGAAGCCGGCGCTGGCACCGATGGCCTTCGTCGGCCTTCCGCCTCCGTCGGCTTATCCCACCGGGCGGCGGCGGACGAGATGACATGTGGGGCCCACATGACGGTGGGTCCCACTATTTTTCTGTGTGAATAACATGTCGGTCCCACATATATTTTTTTTGTTTTTACTCTAAAATGCCACCCAAGCAACACGTTAACGACATGTGGGACAAAGACTGGGTCAACACTGCCACATAGGCGCCACGTCAGCCAAAACCGCTTCCAAAATCACTCAGGGATATATTTTGCACAGGTTTTGATAGTTGGAGGAGTAAATATACCCGGTTTTATGGTTAGAGGGTATGAATCATACTCGGACCATAGTTGAGGGAGTCAAAGTATACTTTTTCCTTGGTCTGGGTGCACGCGAGGAGCAGGCCAAGATGACATGGAGGCCCAGGTACACTGACCCATAGGTTAGGCGGTCTGGCCTGGTCCGGATGCACACGCGTACAAGCTTGGTAGAGGCAGGAACAAGTCCGTTTCGTACGATGGATTTTCTGTGTCGGCCGATTCAGAGAGGGAGAATAGAATTTGGATTTATTGAGGTATATCCAGCCCTAGTGGGATTAGAAGTTATACTTCTGATTTATGTTGGAGGGCTCTTGCTACAAATAGATGAGGGATTCAAACAAAGGGCAAACAACCTTTAAAAGAGAGAAAAATTAAAGCTAAGGTTTAGTCGAGAGAGAGAGAGGTGCTTGCTGTGCACTTTGTAAACTCGGTTGATATAATAAAATAGATCTTCATTGAGTAAGTTCTGAATTCAAGGGTATTTTTAATTTCATAAAAAGATTTGATTGTTTGTTTGTTTGGTCTTTCCTATCATTTGCATCCCTCTATTATAAATTTGGTTGTTGTGTTCGATCCTACGTATATCTATGAGCTGTTACTACTACAAGGCTATATATTTTATCAAAATAATTGTATAATATGTGGTACTTTTAAATTTTTAATTATTTAACTAAAATAATGTATTGCACGCATGTAAAATGCATTTTATGGACATTTTTCATCTCTTAAAGGGTGGTACTTGGGTGGGAGTGCGTGGTTAGCTAGGGTTTAGTATGTGGTTAAGTGATCTAAGCATATTACAATGTGTCGGAGATGAGTCCGTTGTATATATTAGAAAATAAAACAAATTATTTTTTGCTATTTAATCTTGAGATACTTGGTCCATATGTTTCGCAGTATCGATATCGAACACGCCATTTCGCAGTGGGACAGCAGTTGTAACTTTTCCAAAGTATCAATGCAGCATTGGTAATAAGAGCTATCGTATTTTTATCTGGAGCAATAGAGAAAACTTCGGTCCATTGGTTTTATTTGACTGGTGGATGAAATACCAATCTTGTTTGGCCGGTTGATGAAAGACCAGTATCTTATATTTCGATGTTCAATCATGCGGTATCTGCTGATTAAAAATCAAGATTGCTCATGGCAACTGAACATACAATTGATATGATTAGAGATAGCAAGAGAACTATGCTGGAGACTGAAGATATTGGAGTCTTCCTCTTGCAGGACCTACATCAACAGCGCGGACGTCTGATACATGCTCATGATATAGTAAGTAACTACTTACCATTAGTTATTCCCTGGCTGAGCTAACTATTTTTATTTTTCATATTCCATTTATTTACTAACTCACATCACCACTCGGAAATTTTCCCGCACAATTTTGCATATTCTAATTAAATTTTATTTGTTATACAACTATTAATTTCTATTTCATATATGTAACTATATCTTATATACAATTATATACAATAATAAATAGTAAAAGTAGGATTGAATTTGATATGTACTTTGTATACATCTAAATTATCAATCACACTGTTTTAATTTGGTCCACCACAATCTAATATAGTTTAGTTTTTTTTCTCCGCCTAATGTGGTAATTTCTAGGCCTCCAGAACCTGCTTATAACTGTTCGTCGATATCGAAGTTGAAGCACAATCAACCGACGACAAGTCGGCAATATGATATATAGATCACAGTAGCATTATATTGTTCAGCAGTTAATCAAATATGATATAGATCACACTAGCATTATATTGTTAAAATAAATAAACAAATCATGTTTGATTAATGTACATGGATTTAGGCCCATGCATGCTTCCTTGTCTTCCCCCTCTGTTATTCATATCTTTGTTGGTGTTGCAGTTGCATAACGTGGATGATAACATCGGAAAGAGCAGAAGGATCATTGGGGCCATGGTGAGGAGGATGGACAGGAACAAGTGGATCATAGGTTTCATCATAGCACTCCTTGTGTTGGCGATCCTAGTAATCCTGTATTTCAAATTTGTGCACTGAGCGAGTAAGACAGCTGTGCATTGTTTTGCATTTTTCAGTCTTGTTCCTTTTGGGGTTTGGAAGAAGACAGGAAGAACCATCTCCTGTGGTTATTGTGAATGTTTTGGTCATGTACAAAAAGAAATGTGCGAACATTTGAGTATGTGATAGTTTCATACTCCTATATGAAATGGAATTTTATTCAATTTTATCCTGGAGATAAAACGAAATGAGGAGCTAGCAGTCTCGTGCATCATATTACTTGCATTGTTTTCTTTTCTGGCTGGAAAATTAAAGCATGCCCGATTTGGGTTGGGAATAATTGGTATGTCACTTGAAGATCATGGCTGTCAATTTTTGGCAACACATAATACACTCAATAGATTAACTAGTCAACGTTACTAAATTATTTAAACTAATTCAAAATATAACCACATAAAATGATAGCCATAATTTTACTTAAACATAGTGCAACTTTTTTATTTTTCTTTTATTTTTTGATATTTTTTCACGCTTAAGAGCACGCAAGAACTGACCATAGAAAAACTAAGCTCAAATAGACGAAATATGTGACCTGTAAAATTTTCCAAAGCTCTAAAAAAGCACCCAAGGTGTCATTTTTTAAAATAGGCGTAACTTTCTCCTACGGACTCGGAATCAGGCAAATAATATATCCACGGACATCTACAGAAAATGTTACATCCGATTCTCCCCCGCTTTGCCGTGTTCGGTGAAATTAGAACCTCTAAATTCCACTTGCAAGATTGTGTTTTCGAGTTGAGAAGCTTTTCGGTAGAGATTTGAAAAATTCTACAGGTCACATATTTCATCCATTTGAGTTAAACTTTTCTATGATTGGTTCTTGTGTGTTCCTAAGTATCAAAAAAATATCAAAAAATAAAATAAAAATAAAAAAAGTTGCACATCTCTCTCCTCTAGACTATAGAGAGAAGTGGAAAAATTTTACAAGTCACATATTTCGTCTATTTGAGTTTATTTTTTCTATGGTTGGTTCTTGTGTGCTCCTAAGCGTGAAAAAAATATCAAAACATAAAAGAAAAACAAAAAATTGCAGGGGGGCGCCATGACCATATGAAAAGTTTCATTCCTCATCGAACAATTGATTCGTGCTTTTGCGTTGTGAAGAGAGCGAACCGTGTTGTGGCAAAGGGAAAATAACAAAAAGAAAAAACTAGATGGGACCCCACGCTTCTCCGCGGGTGGCTAGAGAGACAATAGAAATGGAATATATTTTTTTAAGGAATAACAGAAATGAAATTGAACTGCACTAGTAATTAGCCCGTGCTAACGCTACGACAACATTTTGTAATGTAATGCAAATTAAACCATCAAAAGCATTAAATGAGGTAGGTTTAATATTTTTAAAAACAATAATAGAGCGAGTAATTATATTATTAATTACATAACCAGGTAAGTAAAATATCACCATGACTTCTCAATCTTTGGAAACAAGCTGATTCCTAAATCCTAATGTACAACCTCATAATCTGCTAAATTCAGGTTTACAATATATAAACCATAAAAAGATAGCTATTGCTATACACTTGCCACCACACATAATGTTCCTTCTATTGTAAAAGCACAACAATATCTCTCTCTCTCTCACACACATTTTTCCTGTCTCCAAATCAACAAATCCCATATATCTATCTCTCCTACGGAGGCACTGGCCATGTTCAACAATCAAGCCAGCACTTGTGTTGGTGCCCTTTCTCGCCGCCCAAAGCCATCGTACATCTCTCCGATGCTAATACCATGTGATTTGATTGTGCACTAAAGAAATACAAAAGGTTCTCCAATTAGAACTGAAAGGGTCAATTAGGCCTAGAGGGGGGGGGGTGAATAGGCTAATTTAAAAACTTAAGTAAAGCGGAAGCAGTAATTTTCAGAACTAGGCAGGGAATTTTCGGAACTTCCGAAAATGCACAGAGCAGCGCACTAAAAAAGAAATCTCTAGATCGAGAAGTCTACCACAGGGAATCTAAAGCGCAAACAGCAGCTAGACCATAGCGGCACAAGCAAGCGAAGCTAGAGGAGAGGGATGAAGAGATATCACCAAGATGAAGCTTGCAAACTTGTTCCCGGAGTTCAAATCCTTGAGGGGATTCTACTCTCCGTTGAGGAGCTCACTAAGAGCCGGGTCTTAGCTAACCCTTTCCTTAAGAGGTTGCACTAAGCACTCCTCCTTCCACTAAGAGGTATCCCTTCCCTTGCGGAGGCAAGATCCGTCCTTTACAAATTTCTCCCAGCCAACCACAAGTAGATCGGTGGCTCGGGAGCGACACCTAGCCGTCTAGGAGTCCTCAACCTCCAAGAGTAAAAGATGATGCAAAGAACTCCCGGAGATGATGCAAGTGCTCATAAATCTTCACGAAGACCATAAGAAGCACCCACACAAACTCGAATCCACACTCTCACACACACACACCAAATCCGAATCAAACACGGGTGGAGAGATGAATCGAGGAAGTAAGGCTCAAATGAACAAAAGAGAGAGAGCAAGCCAAGGGTACAAATGATTGCAAATGGAACCAGCAGCCCTCACAAGTGAGGGGAGGTGGGTATTTATACCCACAGCACAAATTTGCCCGTTGTAGCACAAGTGAGGGGAGGTGGGTACTTGATGTCGCGAGCCATTTTCTTCTCCGAATTCCGCAATCGGCGGATCTTTTTGGCCCCCGCGGAGCAGATACCAAAAAGAGTCCGCAAAATGCGGAATAAGGGAGACGGCTCACGATGAGCCACAGAGGAAGGACGCTCAGGAGCCGAAGGCGGCTGAGAGGATGAGGAGGGGATGTCCTGAGGCACAGACCCACGCTTGGGCAAACGCAGGGAAAGAGCTGAATGTGGCTCCTCGCACACAAACTGAAGTTGAGTGACATGTTCAATCATCCGCATTATATGAGGAGCATAAGGAAGCCCTCTCTTATACTGAAGAGAGGCCATGCGGATTTCCTGCCAAACAAATTGAAAGACATGAAATGGACGACAAGGAGGATTGAACCTGAGGAGCATGGTGCGGGAGAAATGGTTGATGTTGCTAGCATCACCATCCTTTGGAGTCAAAGTCCACCTGAGGATGCGGTTGCGGTAGATATGAAAAGGCTTGAGTCCCTCTGTGGTCCCAAGTCACATTTTACAAGTCACATTTTTCGTCCATTTGAGTTTATTTTTTTCATGGTTAGTTTTTGTGTGTTCCTAAGCGTGAAAAAAATAAAAAAAATAAAAGAAGAATAAAAAATTGTGGGGGTGGGGCGCCAGCCACACTGGCGCGCTCCCCCTGCTACCTCAGCACCGCTCTGCCACGTCGGTAGGAGGACGGCGCCAGAGAGGCTGGGGCCCCACCGTGATTTTATTTTAAACTCGAACGGACGAAATATGTGGCCCATAGAATTTTATGTGAATACATAATACACTCAATAGATTAACTAGTCAACGTTACTAAATTACTTAAACTAACTCAAAATATAACCATATGAAATGACTTAAACATAGTGCAACTTTTTTTATTTTTCTTTTATTTTTTGATATTTTTTTCACGCATAGGAGCACACAAGAACCGACCATAGAAAAAATAAATTCAAATAGATGAAATATGTGACATGTAGAATTTTTCAAAGCTCTAACAAAGCACCCCGGGTATCATTTCTTAAAATAGGCGTAACTTTCTACTACGGACTCGGAATTAGGCAAATAATATATCCACGGACATCTACAGAAAAAGTTACAACCAATTCTCTCCTGCTTTGCCGGGTTCGGTGAAATTAGAACCTCTAAATTTTGCTTGAAAGATTGTGTTTTCGAGGTGAGAAGCTTTTCGGTAGAGATTTGAAAAATTCTACAGGCCACAAATTTCATCCATTTGAGTTAAACTTTTCTATAGTTGATTCCTTTGGGTTTCTAAGTATAAAAAAAAATCAAAAAATAAAATAAAAATAAAAAAGCTGCACATCTCTCTCCTCTATACTCCCCCGTCCCAAAATATAACAACTTTTAGTTAGGTGGGACATATTCTAGTATTACGAATCTGGACAAGTTATGTCCCATCCATCCAAAAATTGCTATATTTTGGGACGGAGGGAGTACTAGAGAGGAGAGGAAAAATTTTACAAGTCACATTTTTCGTCCATTAAAGTTTATTTTTTATGGTTGGTTCTTGTGTGTTCCTAAGTGTGAAAAAATATCAAAAAAAATAAAAGAAAAATAAAAAATTGTGGGGGTGGAGCGCCAGCCACACTGGCGCGCTCCCCGCCACCTCAGCACCGCCACGTCGGTAGGAGGATGGCACCAGTGACTCTGGCGCTCAAAAAGGACTATTTTTGGGATAAGTTTTTTTCAGGGTCTATTTATGAAATAAGTTTTTCAAAAGAATCAAATTGTGAAAAATCCAGAAAGGTAAGGATCCCAAAAACTAGCCAAGTGATGATGTACATATAGTACTGCATAGCTGTGCAACTTGAGATACATAAATGCACCTTGATGAATTATGAAACCAAACTGCAGATAGAGAAATGCACATTCGTGAATTATGAAATCAAATTGCAGATATACAGGAATAACACTGGCCTGAACACAGTTCCATGGAATCCATGCATGCTACTCGTCGTTGACATTTTTCTGCGCATGCATGTTCTCCAGTCGATCGAACAGAAAAGCACGACACGTTCGTTGCTAGCTAGCGAAGTCAAATGGCATCTCTGTCAAGAACTCAAGACTCAAGAAGGCAGCTAGGCATGGTGAAAATTAAGGCCTCTTTGAATCGCAAGATTGAAAAAACAGAGGAATAGAAAAAACACATGATTCTTATAGGAATGTGAGTGTAAAAAAGAGGATTGCAAAATACAAGAAAAACAAAGGAATGATCATTTGATTGGACTATAGAAAAAACAAAGGAATCGGATGAGAGAAATAGACTCAAAGTAAGTTTTTCAAGAGGTTGGACCTCCTGCTAACTTTTCTCCAAATCTCAATAGGATTACTCATTCCATAGAAATTTTTTCCATAGAATTGAAATCCTCCAAATCTATTAACTTATTAAAGGAATAGAAAAGGAGCCTTCACGTTCGCTCTCACGGTCTAGAAATTCTCATAAGAATCAGAGAAAAAGAAAAATAGAGTCCATATAGAAATACAATTTAGAAATAACTGAAATTTAGAATTAAAAAATAAGGAATATTAGAAAAGGAGACTAGAGTCCATATAGACAATTTAGAAATAGCTGGAATTCAGAATTAGAAAATAAGGAATATTGTAAGATGAGACTAGAGTCCATGACGATATACAATTTAGAATTAATGAAAAATCAGAATTAAAAAAGAAGAAAATTAAAATTAGGTTAGAGTCCATATATAAATACAATTTGGAAATAACAAAAAATCGGAATTAAAAAAATATTGAAAGAAGATTATATAGTCCTCATATAAATACAATTTAGAAATAACTGAAATCGGAATTAAAAATAAATAATATTAGAAGAAGAGTATACTGTCCATAAAGAAATACTCCTAGGACGTCCACTATACTGGGACAGAGGGAGTACAATTAAGAAATAATAGACATTCTGAATTAAAAAAATAAGAAATATTAGAATAAAAGTATATTTTAATAATAAATTAAGAAAATACATATACTATTATATAAGAGAAAACATAATGATGCTAGCTGCGTAATCTGTACGGGTCACCATGCTAGTTGAACTTAAAAGAAAAAAGGCAATCTAACAAAAAAAAAAACCTCACTTCATAGTTTAGAAAATAATTATTGAAGTTAGATTTGTGTAGTTCTAAAAAAAAAGATTTATGTCGCCCTCTAGCCAATTAAACCATATGATCTCATTTCTTTTTCTTTAACTCCAAAATACAACTTTCTCATTTTCTATTTACATGTTTTTTAAGCTAACGTTAATTCTTGCTCACATAAACCACCGGTCGTACACATGTAGGACCATACATATGTTTGTATTGTCAATGTTGGGAAATTCAGAATTAAAAATAAATAATATTGGAAGAAGAGCCTACAGTTTATATAGAAATACAATTAAGAAATAATAGAAATTCGGAATTAAAAATAAGGAATATTAGAAGTAGAGTATAGAGTCCATATAGAAATACAATGAAGAAATAATAGAAATTCGGAATTAAAAAATAAGGAATATTAGAAGAGGAGACTAGAGTACATTTATAAATACAATTAAGAAATAATAGAAATTCGGAATTAAAAATAAGGAATATTAGAAGCAGACTATAGAGTCTATATAGAAATATAATTAAGAAATAATAGAAATTCGAAATTAAAAACAAGAAATATTAGAAGTAGAGTACAGAGTCCATATAGAAATACAATTCAGAAAAAAATAGGAATTCGGAATTAAAAATAAGGAATAATGGAAGAGGAGACTAGAGTCTATATAGAAATATAATTAAGAAATAATAGAAATTCGGAATTAAAAATAAGGAATATTAGAAGTAGAGAGTCCATATAGAAATACAATTAAGAAATAATAGAAACTAGCATGGATTGCGCGGCTAGCATCATTATATTTTCTCCGAATTTCAACTATTTCTAAATTGTATTTCTATATGGACTCTGATTTTCTTTTTCTCCGATTAATATGAGAATTTCTAGGCCATGAGAGCGAACGTGGAGGCTCCTTTTTCTATTCCTTTAATAAGTTAATAGATTCAGAATTAAAAATAAGAAATATTAGAAGGAGAGTATAGAGTCCTTAGAAATAAAATTAAGAAATAATAGGAATTCAGTATTAAAAATAAGGAATTCTAGAAAAATGCCTGTGCATTGCAACGGGTAAAGCCTATTTTTATCTTATTATTGTTATATGGTTTAGTTAAGATGAAATTCACCGTGGGAGTTCGCTTGGATATATATATTTTTAGAAAATCATGAGCTGCAGTTAGAAGTCCGATCGTCTCATGTTAGCATGCGAGTTTTTTTAAACAGATTTCTTATATTATTTCTTCTGTATTACCAAAAGTGAACAATCTTACAAACCAACTCAAATACGGATATGTATTTCCAAAAGCAAACGAACTTAAAACCCGTAGGATCGAATCACAAGAACTAAGCCAACCAGAGGGGGGTGAATGGTTGGTATACCCAAAAACCGAAATCTTTTAGCGGAAATAAAAGTTACCCTCGAAATCGATGGAGATCGGTCTGACCGAGATTGATCTGCCGGTCTGACCGCTCGGATGTCGCCGGTCTGACCGGTATAGGTTTACCGGTCTGACCGCCGAAGTCGCCTGCCGCGCCTGCTGTTGCCGCCGGTCCAACCGCCTTGCTCCCGCCGGTCTGACCGCCGCCTTGCCGTCGGTCGGACCGCCGATGAGTCGCCGGTTAAACCGCTAAAACCCGGTAAAACACAAATCGAAGAATTCTTAAAGTAGATGACGACTTTATTACTTCTCTCTGTGTTTACAAAGTGCACCAACAGCACTCCTTACAAAAATTTCGACTAAACTCGAAACCCTAACTCAAAACTCAACTCAATTGCTCTCTAAAGCGATACCGGGAAGCCTCACGCTCCCCCTCTATTTATACATGAGGTAGGCAGCTTAAAGCCACGAACCAAACTTATACTAGGAGTCCTAAACACCTTAGGAAACCCACTAGTACAAGAAAGAAACTTTACATAACCAAACGTACCAAATTTGGACTCCTTCCAAATTCGACTCCGCATCCCATACGCACACAATAACTCCATCGTATGCCATATAGAAACTCCATCAACTCTAGCCTAAGTATCCCGCATGATCTCTAACCACCACGGACGTCGTCTTGTCCCCAAGCCGACTCCCGGTCCATCACCGCAAATACTCTCCCAAGCTTGGGAGAGTATTTGCGGTGATGGACCGGGAGTCGGCTTGAGGATAAGACGACGTCCGTGGTGGTCAGAGATCATGCGGGATACTTAGGCAAGAGTTGATGCACGTGGTTGATGGAGATTCCATATGGCATACAATGGAGTTATTGTGTGTGTATGGGATGCGGAGTTGAATTTGGAAGGAGTCCAAATTTGGTACGTTTGGTTATGTAAAGTTTCTTTCTTGTACTAGAGGGTTTCCTAAGGTGTTTAGGACTCCTAGTATGAGTTTGGTTCGTGGCTTTAGGCTGCCTACCTCATGTATAAATAGAAGGGGAGCGTGAGGCTTCCCGGTATCGCTGTAGAGAGCAATAGAGTTGAGTTTTGAGTTAGGGTTTCGAGTTTAGTCGAAATTTTTGTAAAGAGTGCTGTTGGTACACTTTGTAAACACAGAGAGAAGTAATAAAGTCGTCATCCACTTTAAGAATTCTTCGATTTGTGTTTCACCGGGTTTCGGCGGTCCAACCGGCGACATACCGGCGGTTAGACCGG
>CM020181.1:31251446-31262441 GCA_009805545.1 Oryza longistaminata
GGCGGCACCGGGGCCACGGGCAGGGGCGCAGGCGGGCGGTCGCGCGGATGGCGGCGCTCATGGGCACGCCCGGCGCAAGCGGCGCGCACGGCGCACGCTCAGGATGGAGAGAGGTGGAGGGGAGGGGGGAGGGAGTGCTGTTTTGCCGTCGTCGTGGATCTGGAGCTGCTTCGTTTCACATCCTCATGCCGACCTCATCATCTCCTATGGCGTTCGGCCAGAGGAACGCCGACTTCGAGGTGGCCGCCGTGGCTGGCCACCAAGACCGTCGACGACGAGCGGTGGAGTCCTTCGTCAGTCTCACCCAGATGATGCACAGCCCTTTGGTCTTTGAGGAGAGAGTGATGGCGCAGTGAAGCTAACGCCGCCGGCAAGGAGGGCTCCAGGCGTGGAGCTCTCTGTCTTCCCAGACGATCCCCTCATCGTCGTCGCCGATGTCGTCCCCACGCCTCCCCGCACTTGCCCGTGTCCCCCACACTCTCCCCCATGCCTCCTCACGGGCATGTGCGCCGACCGCCAGCCCACCCTTGCGCGCCGCTGCCCGCCTTCGCCTCCGCTGCCAGCCGCCCGCACGACCTCCCGTCCGCCGCCGGCCGCCGCGAGACCTCCGCCTGCATCCTCGGTGGCGCCGTGGCCTGTGCTGCTGAGGGAGGGAGAAGAGAGAGAGAGATAGAGGTGGGAACTGATAGGTAGGGCCCACCGACTTTTTATTAAAAGAATTGCTAACTGAATTATCCCGTAGGACCAAACAGCAGCGCGATTTGAGACGGATGATTAGTTGTCTTTTGGGGATGAAAATGTCCGGTTTTGTGGTTTATGGGGTAATTCGTATTTTTTTTATAAAAAAAATGGTATGGCTAACTATCGCAGTGTAATACGTTATATCGGTCGGCTGGTCGCTGCATGACTTTAGATTTGCAACGGCGTCCGGCACGAACTTGCGAGAAAGTTAATTACATCTAGTGACGCTCACCTCACCTGAAAACCTGGAAAGACAAACGTGTGTCGTTGCTTAAATTTTCTGTTTGATCAACTCGAGAAATGCATGCTCATAAGGATGTCAACCATCGAGGACGAACGTGGTTAGATGGATCATGACTGTGCAATTGTGCATGTTGTACATTTCTATTCTCCAAGTTGCATGCATGACTTATTGGGTCGTTCTTTTTACCCGTAAGGGTCTTTTGATTTGTATGAAACTAGTGTGGTGGTCCACGCAGATTTACGCGCTAGCATTATTATATTTTCTCTATATAATAGCATATATGTTTTCTCATTAATATTCAAATATATTAAATGACAACATAATTTTAATTTTGTACTAACTTTACGAAACTACTAATGTGTAATATTCATAAACTACTAATGTGTAATATTCATATTGTATTTTATATACGTGTAGTTATATAATTATTTTTAATATCAAATTTTAGTTATTTGTAAATTATATTCCTATTGGACTTTAGACTCGTCTTTCAATTTTTTTCTTTAATCCAAATTTTCGTTATCTGTAAATGTATTTCTAAATAGACTCTACGCTCTTCTTCAATATTATTTATTTTAATTCTGAATTATGTATTCTAATTGTATTCTAGTGATCTATAACTCATCTTTCACATATTTTTAATTTTGGAAATTTTGACCCTGAATGCCCACCAAACTGAACAAGAACAGGAGAAGGAAACATGTTTTCTCTCTTCCCCGCAAGCCATGGTGATATTGGATTTGCTGCTGCCGAGGACAGATCACCCTGAAATGAATCACTCCCTTGCTTGGACACGTTTTTCTCCAATTGTTCAACCTTCTGCTAAAGCGCTTGATATGCAGACCAAACTCATCCACTTCTCCACCACGGGTAGCCTCACCTCAAGCACCTTCTTAATGTCCACCAAATCCACATGCGCCCTCTCTTCCGCTTCAACCCTCCTATTCTCATACTCCTCCATGGTTTTGAGAAGCAAAGCAACCTTCCCTTCCTGCACCGTGATCTGCGCCGCTTGCTCGGTGATATAGTGTGGTCGCTCTAGAATTAACCAACTCGCTCATACTGCAAATCTAGTCAACCAAAAGAAGGCAAGTTGCCTTTCCGCGGGATTTGATCCGAAGAACAATCACAATCCTTCTCTAGAATTTTATAACCGGATCGAGAGAGTTTTGGAACAAGGAGGCTCTGATACCAGAATTTGTTAGTGACCCCAAGATTCACAATGAACACGAGAACACATTCACGAATTGGCAACCAAACTCGATATATTTCTCAAATCCAATAGGATTGAGCCACCACCGCCGCCTACGCCTCTAGCTGCCAAATCTGTCTTAGCCGATTCTGTTTTCGGTTCTTATATGGATGAGAGGTGGAGGACAACTTGTGAGAGGTCTTTGTAACGAGCTTGACGAGTTGTATGTGCAAGCCTTGGTATTGGCGAAGAAAACTGAAAGGAAAGAATGCACATGAGCACTATGGTTCAAGGCTTCAAGTGCATGGTGGCTCGGGTGATGCATGGAAGCTAGAGTAGACCGGGTATCGTAGCATGCATATGCATATGTGTGTGCTGCATTTGGTTTGGTCTAAGCTCCGGGAGTGGATTCTAATCCCTCGAGGGGATATCCCCCTCGTATACATTTTTCTTTCAAATTTGATGTAAATAGTTATGAAAAAATCTGAAAAAAAATTGACAATGTAAAGTATAATAATACCTACTAGTCCACCAAAATTCAAGTTCAAATTCGATCTACACATCGAGAAACAAAAAAGATAAATTTAGATATAAACAGTACGCTACTATTCATATGCTGAATTTGTCTTTTTTATATCTCGACGTGTGAGTTGAGTTTGGACTTAAGATTTTGTAGAGTTGTATATATGTGTTGTATGAATATTGTTAAATTTTTCCAGAATTTTTCATAACCGTTTAAATGGTTTTTAAGCAAACGAGAGAACATCCCCTCGAGGGATTAGAATAGTTTCTCCTAAGCTTCAGTGAAGTGTATTTGTGTGGCTTTGGGTGATGGAATCGGTCAACAGGATGGCCTGTGCATGTGGGCTACTCCAAGACGGAGCAGGTCAAGACGTCTGATACATGCTAATGATATGTAAGTAACTACTTACTATTAGTTATTCCCTGTGACCCTGTCTGAGCTAACCATTTTTATTTTGCATATCCCATTTATTTACTAACTGATATCCCAACTTGGAAATTTTCCCGCACAATTTTGCATATTCTAATTAAATTTTATTTGTTATACAACTATTAATTTCTATTTCATATATGTAACTATATTTTATATACAATAATAAATAGTACTTGATTGAATTAGAATTCCTTATATGCCACTGAAAATTGGCCAGTTCACTTATATGCTACTAAAAATTGACTCTTTCTCTACATGCCACTGGCTCAAATTTGTCCACCCTATCATGCCACTTCCGTCTCTTTACTGTGCATTGATTGACGTTAGGATCTAGTCACATGTCAGTTTTATTTTTGGCATAAATGACCGAAATAACCTTTGGCTAAAAATTATGTGCCTGCAATCATTCATATATTCAATAGTTCTTGCATCAGGCAGAGGAAGGGGCACCATCGACGACGTTGGGAAGGGTGCCACTCCAGCGGTGGGAGGTGGCCTTGGCTGCGGCGGCACTACCGGTTGGAGTGGAAGCCGTCAGCCGTTCATCACGAGGGGCCAGCCAGCACTACCCGGGCGAGGAGGAGAAGTGTGCGCCGACGGGCATGATAGGGCGAGGCTGCGGCGGCGGCGTCATTGTTGTATTCACCACCGCCGGCCACGGCTAGGAAGGGAGAGGGGAGAAGGGGATGGGGGATGGGGGATGGGGTTGCAGCTCGCCGGTCTTCCTTCCCGACACGCTCCGCAATCGCACTGCCACAGGCTAGGAGGAGAGGGGAGAAGGAGAGGGTAATGGGGGATGGGTGTCACAAGCTCGCGCCACGTGGCTGGGGAAGGAGAGGGATAGAGGAGCAGAGGGATGGGGGTCGCAGCTCGCAGATCGTGACCTCCTCTCCTGACGCTGCCCGCCCCCGTGCGCTAGCCCTCTCCGTCGCCAACCGTACGCGGTTCGCGCCGGCCCTCCTCTCCGCCACGCTCCTCCCTCGCCGGCCACCAACCGCCGCCCGTCGCACCGGCCCTTCTCTCCGCCGCGCTCCTCCCCCGCTGGCCGCCAACCACCGCTCATCGCGCCGACCCTCCTCTCCGCTGCGCTCCTCCTCCATCGGCTGCCGGCCGCGCCCGCTGCGCCGACCATGTACATGTTATGTATACATGTAGCACTTGGCACATCTACATGTCTAAAACTCGAAAGGGCAAATACGTCTTTGTACTCCATAGTTAACAATCAATGCACAGTCAACATACGGGAGTGGCATGAGTGGGTATACAAATTTGAGCCAGTGGCATATAGAGGAAGAGCCAATTTTGAGTGGCATACACAGGAACCGACCAATTTTCAGTGGTATATAAGGAATTATCTCATCTATATCTCTATTATCAATCGCACTGTTTTATTTTGGTCCACCAAAATCTAATAATTTCTCGGCTTCCAAAACGAATCCTTTTCGACCTATCTTTATAATATAATAATATAATAGATAGGTAGATGATATACAGTTTGTATGCAATTTATTAAAGGAAATCATGCCTACATAAATCTGTTCTGTATTGGATATGATAGTTTTCATTATATATAGTCTTAATTGACAGGTAAATATGTATACATGTACAAGAGTTTTTATGAACTCTTTATGTATTATAAGCCTTTTCTGCACCTATATAAATTAGATATTGTACGTGCTTGATGCTTACCTGCTCCTATATATAGGCTCCTTGCGGTTATATGCTTTTCCTGTATTTTACTGACGTACCAATTCATGGCGTCATGGACACCTTCCACTTATTTTTGCAATTTATTTTCATTTGATGTTTCTATTTGATTTGGTAGATAGAAAATTATCAGTTCGCAGTTAAATCATCAAGTCCTTGTATACATAGTCACTTATGCTTTGCCTTGGGGAGTTGGGCTATTCCATTCCTCGCTTACATTACAGCCATTACTGGTGCCTCAACGGGGATAACTTCTGTGGTAGAATTAAAGAAGTGAGGCAACGGTTTGGAAGGTCTTTCTTATAGCAACTTAGATAAGCTATGGTATATAACCAGCAAGTCGGCAATATGATATACTTCCTTCGTTTCACAATGTAAGTCATTCTAACATTTTCCACATTCGTATTGATGATAATGAATCTAGATAGATATATATGTCTAGATTCATTAACATCAATATAAATGTGGAAAATGCTAGAATGACTTACATTGTGAAACGGAGGGAGTAGATCACAGTAGCATTATGTTGTTCAGCAGTTAAACCATGTTTCCTTGTCTTCCTGGAGCCAGAATGAAAGCGCCAAATTAAAAAAAATAAATAAATCATGTTTGATTACTGTACATGGCCTTAGGCCTGAGTGTATCCTCCTTGTTTTTACCTTGCCATTCATGTCTTTCTTGACATTGCAGTTGGATAACGTGGATGACAACATCGGGAAGAGTACGTAGAAGGATCATGGGGGCCATGGTGAGGACTGAGGAGGATGGACAGGAACAAGTGGATCATAGCTTTCATCATAGCACTACTTGTGTTGGTCTAGTAATCCTGTATTTCAAGTTTATGCGCTGAGGGACTACTTGGCCATCCGAGGACCGAGCGTGTAAGACAACTGTGTATTGTTTTGCATTTTTCAGTCTTGTTCCTTTTTGGGTTTGGAAGACAGGAATAACCATCTCCTGTGGTTATTGTTAGGGGTGAAAACGGTCACGGAAAAAATTCCGATCGATCGGGCGCCATTTCCGTTTAAGGGGTACCGTTTCTGACCGTACCCTTTTTTTGCTCTTTTTAAATTTTGTTTTTTCTAATTTCTTTCTACATCATATTAATATCGATACTGAGTAGTTTAAATGATAAATATGGTTAATTGCCGGCCGATCGAGCATCGTTTTCAAATACATACTACCGGTTCCTACCGTTTCCGATCGTTTTCACCCCTAGTTATTGTGAATGTTTTGGTCATGTAAAAAAGAAAAAAGAAAGAAAAGTGCGAACATTTGAGTATGTACGTGATAGTTTCATACTCCTATATGAAATGGAATTTTATTCAATTTTATCCTGGAGATAAAACGAAATGAGGAGCTAGCAGTCTCGTGCATCATATTACTTGCATTGTTTTCTTTTCTGGCTGGAAAAGCATGGACAAAGTGAAGGCCCGATCGATTTGGGGAAATTGGTGCGTCACTTAAACATCATCTCATGGCTGTCAATTTTTGGCAGGAAACACGGTGAAGTAAGTTTGCGTAGCGGTGAGGAAGAGGATGAGCGCGGCGGCCACGAGGGAGATGGTCTTCCACGGACTCCCCAAGTAGTTCCGCCGGAGGTCGAATAGCGCCAGCCTGCAGCGGTAGTAGAAGTGCGAGTTGCAGTACTGGCGCAAGTCCTCGTACAGGTCGGCGAAAGCCTGGCGGTCGTAGTCGATGGCGCAGCCTTCGCCGATGCGGCTGAAGAACCGGGCCGCTTCGTCGTCGTCGGCCACCAGGCTCTTCAGGACGCCATGCTCCCGGAGCAATTCCACGTCGCGCGCCGTGACGATGAGATTGCTCATCAGCGCCACGTAGCTGGTGAGGAGGCCCGTCTCCACCAGGCGAAGAGTCTGCTCGAACGCCATGAGGCTGACGAGGAGCGGCCGCTTCATGTCGTCGATCTCTATCACCGAGATCTTCATTACTCCACTTCGGCGGTCGAACGTCACGTCGAACATGTGCTCCGGCGCTGCACTACCCAGGACGAAGGTAACCCCCGCCACGAGCAGCACGGTGGCGCGCGGTATTTTCCGCGTTTTCGGTCTAGGCGGCGGTGTCCGCTTGGGCATGAAACACTCGCAGAACCTGGCTAGCGCTACATTCTGCTGGACGAAGGTCACTCCCGCCTCGCCCAACTCGGTGGTGCAAGGTATTATCTGCATAATCACCTCCTGCTTCGCCGGTCGACGCTTGGGCACGTAGCACTCGTAGTACAGGTGGAGGAGGTGGTGGACCTCCAAGTCACCAGAAGGCTCTCTGATTGGATCCTCCACTTGGATGTACTCCACGAGAAGATTGACGAGGGACTCCTTGTCGCCTTGTACGCCGGCGATCACGCCGTAGAGCCTCTCGAGGACGAAGAAGGGTATCTGGTTCTCCATCAAGAGCAGGTCGGCGGCAACCAGCGTGTGACCCCAGTCGACGTCGCAGAGTGTGTCGGCCTCCTTGGTGTGCCACTTGAAGAAGAACTCGAGGATGAAGCTGCTGTCGAGGAGGAGCATCCGTACGAAGTCGTCGGAGCCAAGACCGGCGGGGCTCTCGCTGTAGCACGCGCGCGCCCGGGCCTCGAGGGCCCTCATCTCCGCTACCAAGTCTGACGCGGTGCCAGAGTAGCGGGACATCAGGTATTTTAGACAGCGCCACTTGTGGTCCTCCATGGCGAGTAGCGCGGCGCCGCCATGGTAGTAGGGGCCGATGGACACCAGGCGCGGCTCGTAGGCAGTGCGGTTGTTCTCGCGAACGTATGCGGGGACGCGGTAGATAGTGAACTTCGGCATCCATTCATCTTCTCGGAGGGCATCTAATGTCGCCTCCACCGAAGCTTCCAAGGACGACATAATCTCGATGAGCAGCCAAAACTAGAAAGGTAATGATACTATGATACCAAAAACTAGCCAAGTGATGCTATAGATATAGTCCTCCGTAGCAATCAACGGAACCCGGCGTCGGTCAACTCTAGCTAACGCATTCATATGCATATGCAACTTTGTGTAGATACATAAATGTTACTTCATGAAATATGAAATCAAATTGCAAATAGAGATGCACAATCGTGAATCATGGAATCGAATTGCAAATACAGGAATGCACTGTCCTGAACCGTCCAATCAAATCCATGTTACTCGTCGTTGACATTATATTCTTTATTTATTGCGTCAGCCGGGGGAGAGGGCGCGCGGACCGGGTCCACGGGAGTGGGGCCCACGCGGCAGCCTCACGGTCCACGGTGGACCGGGTGCACCCGGGCTCACACCGGCCGGCGCCGTGGGCCCCACGCGTCAACCGCACCCGAGGGTGCGGGCGGCTGACTGTCGTAGGCTCTCTGGACCTTCCATTATATTTGAGAGATGAAGTGAATAATTCAAGTCATCAAACAAGCATAATGAAATATCCGACGCCTCGAGAGAGGAATATTGGAGACATTGCTGGGCCCTTAGCCCCAAGTAGTTCCGCCGAGGTCGAATAGCGCCAGCCTGCAGCGGTAGTAGAAGAGTGCGAGTTGCAGTACTGGCGCAAGTCCTCGTACAGGTCGGCGAAGCCTGGCGGTCGTAGTCGATGGCGCAGCCTTCGCCGATGCGGCTGAAGAACCGGGGCGCTTCGTCGTCGTCGCCACCAGGCTCTCAGGACGCCATGCTCCCGGAGCAATTCCACGTCGCGCGCCGTGACGATGAGATTGCTCATCAGCGCCACGTAGAGCTGTGAGGAGGCCCGTCTCCACCAGGGCAGATGTCTGCTCGAACGCCATGAGGTTGACGAGGAGCGGCCGCTTCATGTCGTCGATCTCTATCACCGGGATCTTCATTACTCCACTTCGGCGGTCGACGTCACGTCGAACATGTGCTCCGGCGCTCACTACCTCCAGCACGAAGGTAACCCCGCCACGAGCAGCTCGGTGGCGCGCGAGTATTGTCCGCGTTTCGCGTCTAGGCGGCGGTGTCCGCTTGGGCATGAAACACTCGCAGAACCTGCTACCGCTACATTTCGCTCGTGGCGTCAGTTGACATCCCTTATAGACATGCATTTTCTCGAGTTGATGAAGTATGGAACAGAAAATTTAAGCAAGTACGTGACCGTCACTAGATGTAACTTTCTCGCAAGTCCGTGACGGACTCCGTTGCAGATCTAGAAGTCATGCATCGCGACCAGCCGATCGTTATAACAGTATAACACCGTTGAAGTTAGCCAAGCCTTCTTTTATTTATTACTATTGGATCATCCAACTGTAAATGTGCTGATCAGAAAAATGCCACTATTTTTCACTGCTGCGTACTGCTGGATTTTTTAAAAAAAATTGGAACCATACCATTGTTGTCATGTTTTCTGTCATCGATCGCCTTTAGATCCATCAACCTCCTTGGCTTCACCGGTGTCGATCACCAGTAGCAATAGCAATGCAGCCACCGCGGAGAGAGATAAGTTTCTATGTGTCCAATCTGCAAGAAGAAGCTGGTGGCGTCTCGACGAGAGGATGATAATTCTACGTTGCAGCTGAGTGAGGAAAAAGGGGATGATCTATTCCCACTGCCGCCTCTCTCCCGCCATACCGGCCTCGCCATCGCCAACGCACGAATGCTCTGACCGCATGATGTGTGTCAACGTTGAAGCACAGAGGAAGCCAAGAGACCGCTCTACTCTCCACCGGCAGCCACCGACGCGCCCTTCACGTGGCGGGCGGTCTCATGTTGCGCCCATACACCGCAACAGCGGCGCATACCATGCAGCCACTACGCTCATGTCCCACTGGCGGCCCTCCATCTATGCGCCATTTGTGAGCTAATGAGTCTCCGCTCTGACGAGCAGCCCGCAACCTCCATCTCCCTCGTCGATGAGTCACCGCTATCTTGCTCTCTCGTCACCCGCGTCCTCTAACCACCGGGGAGAGGTAGAGCGAGATGTGGAAAGAGAAGAGGGAGAGGTGGAGGAGAAAGATGGAACTGACATGTGGGTCCATGTGAAGGGTGTTTTGCTCTATATTATGATAGAAAACATGACGGTGATAGCATTGTTTTCTATTTTTCAAAACTCCAGAAATGTACGTAGCAAATATCATGAATATTTCTTAAATTAGCATATTTACAGTGGCACAATGGCGGATCCAATGGGTGGTCCGGTGGCCCCCAGACCACACAAAAAAAGGGCAACTGATGACCCCACTGCATATCAAAAATTAGAAAGAAAAAGAAAAATGCCGATGCAGGGGAAATGGATTGGAAAGCGAAGAATCGCGTATCGCGGGCAACAGGGCCGCAATCTCTCGTCTCTCTCTTATTATGACTCCTTGTTTTTCGCGCGGCGTGGCGAGTCACGACGCGACGCCCACTTCCGACTCCGGCTTCCACAACGGCGCACACTCTGCATCGACTCACGCGCGACCACGCCGTCAATCATCGCCGAGACACCAAACTCCTGCCGTAGAGAGCGCGCCAAAACGCCTGCGAACGCGGCGCCGCGCTGGCCGCCCTATGACCCGGAGCGCGATGCCCTGCTCGCTCCACCCCGGCCAAGGCGCCGACGCTGCCTCCCCCACCGCTCAATTTAGGTCTTCTATTTTTCAATTTTAACTAACTCTTGTACAATGTGCATTGTGATATTAAATTGTAGTGCTATATAATTGTCATGGTTATGGATACCACATACCTAATAGTAGTTGACTAAATCTCGCAGGACCCACCACATACCATGTCCTATACGAAACAGCCTGCGGATATGGAGGGAGTTCCGGATAAGGAAAGACAACCAGAGTCTACATAGAAACGACAAGAACTACTCGGATTGTATCCATATTGGTTTCCCTAGTTCTACTTGAACAAGAGGACACCTATGGGATAAATACAAGCCCCCCTAGGAGGACAGGGGCAGACAGACTCACCATGAGACGATCAACACGATCACCACGATCGGGACGACCACTCCATCGACGACCACCACAAGACCATGGAAACACCACCAGGGAGAATCATGACAGTCAACATACACCCACCAGAAGCCACAACATGCAAGCCTATATACGACAAGATATAGCCGCCGGATATCGACTTCAGGGATAGGCATGGCTATTCCCCTACGGTGTCTCCGGATACCGTCAGGAGATACGAAAGCGCTATCTCTGATCTCCGCCGGCACGGATTCGAG